>JAYJLV010111148.1:7500-10000 GCA_036873485.1 Torymus texanus | reverse complement strand
AAGTTTCGGGTAGAGATTAGAAAAGTTGTATATTACACGTTCTTATATATATATATATATATATATATATATCACAATGGTTTTTGTTTAGAGGAATGAAGCGCTTTTGCATTGAAAGAGTTAGTAGCAGTACTGTGCAGGCAAATACAAACTCATGGCAATGAGAAAATTTTCCTACTAAAAATTACAATGTCTGATAGCAAAAGTTTGTGTACTAGAAAAATAACAATTTTTACCATGAGACATTGTAATTAATCTTTATTATGCAAACTGCATTCGTGTCTCTAAGTAACTCAATATTATATAATTTTTATTTGAAAAATTATTGTACTTCTTGAAACTTCAAAATTTCCATTAAATAAAATAAGAACGACGAATTTCTACGTTATATATACGTACAGTACGAAACACTACACTATGAAACATCGTTATTCAATACCCAACTTTTCCCGCCACCTTATTCCGCTAAAGTAAACGACATTCTCTTTATATTGGCAGACTCTCTCTCTCTCTCTCTCTCTCTCTCTCTCGCGGCCGAACTTCGCGAAATTCATTACCGCCTCGACACGGCGGCAGTAACAGCAGCAGCAGCAGATAAATTCATAGATAAATTCAAACTTAAACAACGTTCTCGTTCCTTCTCTCTTTTCCTCACCGTCTCCTTCCTCGAAAAGCATCGACGACGACTTTTCACTTCAAAGCGACTTATATTCTCTCCCGCATAGTTGTATATACATATATATACGTATATCTTTTATCTCTCTACTATACTTTTTCTCTTTTTCTCGTGGAAAACGGCGTCTGTACACACATACATATACACGTGCGCTCATGCGAAATGGTTCTACATGTATATGTGTATATACACACACGTTTGTGGCAATCGACATTGATGGAAGGAGCTCACGTTACACGTGGAAGCTTCCATTCCGCTTATATACACCACCAGAACGCGAGTTCGTTTTCTCTTTTTCCTTTCGCTCTGGGTTTCTTCTTTCTCGCGAGCAACTGAGCACGCGCGCGTACATGCTAGCTTTTGAGGGCTAGGCGGAGCTGAAGGTTGTTGGGGGTGGTTATGCTGGTGTGTGCAGTAGCTGAAACGGTAAAACATAAGAGTCTAATTGGAGTGAAAGAGTATCGTGGGGATTTGAAGAAACGTAGGTGCGGTGTGGGTTATAAAGGTTTGGATTTCTTCTTACGTTTGTTATAATAGTGGAAATTTCATATTAGAGTGGTTTAGCTGCATATCATATTATCTACAGTCCTGGTGGAAATACAAAACATTTTTTACCTAATAATTGACTATTTATTTTAAACTTGGCCATAAAACGTAGGTACTTTTCTTGTCTAGTTTTTTAGTACCTGATGAAACGCTTTTTTCCATATTATTCGAACATTTAATTGATCAAAAAATGGAGTGGATTTTTTGATGATCAGCACAAGCTTTTTCTTGGCCATTTTAAAGATACTAAGCTTGACCATTACAATGAGTCAAAAAATAACTAAAAGAAAGCTTAATATTATGATGAGAAGTGAGAGAGACAGAATCAAATGGCAATAAATAAATTTTACTGAATATTTATCAAAGGAGTGCTGCAAATTATTTTCTAGTCTTCGTATATTGTTTATATTTTTCTAAACTTTTAGATATTGTTGAATTTCACCCACTTCAACGTGAAGTTTGTAAGCAAAAATTGGAACGAAAATTCGAAACTTAGGTTATGTTACTCCCAATTTATCAAATGGGCGAATAATCTCAGAAAAACTGTTTCACCGGGAGCCAATAATTAGTCATTTCTCTTGGCCATTTACTCAGATTCTGCCCAGTTTTTAATAGACAAATTTCTACCAGGGAGGGAGCATTTTAAATTAAATACTTTGAAGAAAACAGCATGCATTACAGTAAAAGAAAGAATATTACACACGTGAAATGGAAAACTATTCATATTTCCTCTACACCAAAAAAAGCTACAAAATTTATCCCTCATTCCAAAAATTCTTCCAATCTCTCTCTCTCTCTCTCTCTCTCTCTCTCTCTCTCTCTCTCTAAAAACTCTGAAACAGAATATTTTCCAATTTCAAAATTCACGCATTAATTTCGCAATATAATCTTTTGATCTCCGCGGAGCTGTAAAACTTCTTTATATTAGGCTCCCGCGGGCACCACATTTCCTATTGAAAATCGAAATATTTAAATTCTCTTCACCCCTTATATACATATACATTCTTTTTCGAAAATTCACACTCGAGATTATAACCATCCTTCATCTGGACATACATACCCTACTCTTCACGTATCTACAGTATGTATATGCTGCCAGCGCTTTTTCAACCATATATATACGATTGTCGAATTTCTTTGTATACCTCACTACTGCACGTCCATTTTATACTAAAAATCCGTATAGCTTTCCAATCTTCCCCCGGTACACTGGAAATCTTCGACTTCCCTGTCACTACATATATATACATGTATATACATGATACGCTATCGATTTTT
>JAYJLV010111148.1:0-2500 GCA_036873485.1 Torymus texanus | reverse complement strand
TATATAGACAAATTCAAAAATATGCAATAATTATTCATTCACATTCCATATCCCTATTTCGAAATAATCATCTATACGATATCTTTTTCAACCAAAACTACCCCTATATACAATTGACTTATAAAAAAGCGCCATCTCATGGCTCTCCTCCTCTACCTCCTTCTCTTTAGAATATTTTCCTTTTCTCATTCAGACATTCATGACCAAACGAAGCATAAACTGCTACACATATACATATACCCTAACCGGCGCCTCCACTCGCGTACGAAATTTATGGAGCTACTATACCGCTTGCGACGTGCCGGCCGGTTAGCCAAAAATACACTCATATACACGAACCACTCGAGAAAGCAGCGAGAGCCGCCGTATAATCACGAGTAAGTCCAGTGTACGCGCGTATATATGTAGAATTGATAGCTGTTTATAAGACTAATAGTAGTTAACTGGACAGCAGTGTGAGCGGCGAATATATCGGTAAACAAACATACAACGCGGGCGCGTGTATGTTATCTAGGAAAATAATTTTTCCAATGCTGGATGTGCAGAACCAGCGCGCCTAGGAAAATATTTATCCCCCCCCCTTCTTTATCTTCTTTCCAAGGTGATATGGTGTGGTGGTTTGTGTTGGTTGTATATATCTATTATATGAGTGTGGTGATGTGGTGGCTAGTTCCGCGAGGGAGTTAATTGGATGCGGCGAGAACTCTTGCAAGTGGCGTCGATGTTGTCATTGTGTGTGTAGGGGGAGATGCGATTATGTCGTTATACTCACGTGTGCGAATATCCGGATGATCTGCTGCTGTTGTTGTCATTCTCACTTTTTTATTGTAAAAACAGGTTGTTTAACAGCTCGTATATAGGGTTATGTAAATATTGGTTTGTTAAAGATTCTGATATTTTTACGACATGGTTGGAACCTTTCTTTTTCGTATATGTGGCATTCGATGGAAAGTTTCCCTTAGAATGGTCGTAAAAACGACGAAAAAATTTGGAGGCATGACTCTGAACTAATTATATTCTTGTTCTATGGGTTATAGAATAGACGAGGAAACTTTTGAACCAAAGAAAACGGCTTCGTGACACTCTTTTATCGTTAAATCAATTTCTCTTATGAGAATTTAACATAGGAAAAATGGACGAAAAATAGTCATCAATCATCAACCAATATTAAGATCCCAAATATTCCAATGAATTTTCCACAACAAAACAATTAAAGTAGAAGAATAGCGTTTTAATTTAAGCTAAAGATGGTTGAAATCTGACAAATCTGGGCAAAGTTACATGCATTTGAAATTCGCAAAAAATGATGAAAAACAATGGAAATCTTGAGAATTTCGTGAATTCGGAAAAAACGCTTATTCAGAGGCGTGCCTCCAAAGTTTTTCGTTCTTTTTACAACCGTTATAGGCGAATTCCACATATATTCCTTAATTTAATTCAAATATTGTTATGCATCATCAAACAACAACTATTCACCCAATCCATATCTCCTATTACCATCTTCTAGCCCATCCATTATCCATACATTTCTGCCCTCCATTCACAAACGAACCTCCATCCCTCCCATCCAATCAATACTTCAATTACACATTTTTCTCCCATCGCTATGGCCAATCCACCCCCGCGTACATTAGAATTTTCCGTTCAATAAATGGCACCACCACCACGGCTATACGCGCTCGACCCATCCAATTCACTCGTGCACATATATATATATATAATACCCGTTCGCGCTCGACATATCGGAGGTCACGTCGGGCTTCCACGATGTACGTGACCTGCGCCTGCGCCTTATATTTCACGATCGGTGCTGTTGCCCACCTCACATTAATCACGCGCGCATTATTAATAATAACGTATGTCCTCGCGTACCTTAATTACGATTCTTTTGAATATAAACGCGCGTAGCGTTAAATCTTGCGAACGACGGTTTCCGCCTTGTTCGTACTCCCTTTCCTCGCGGTTCATGCGTTATAATTCATTCTTTTTTTTTATCTTTTGGTTGTGGGTAACAGTTGGGATGGTATATATAAATTTGTTCTTCTTTTTCCGCGTTGCTTCACATTTCGTTTCCTACACACGTAAGTCTGCGACAGGGTGGGATATTTTTTTCCTTTGTTTTAGCGGTTTACAACGGTTCACCACTTAGCGCGTGGTGGTGTATTTTTAGTGTGATTTCCGCGTAACTACGCATACGCTATTTTTTTCCTTATTCGCACATTTTCATCACGCATCGCGGGTATATACCACTTCTTCCTTATATCGGCTTGTTTCGAAAAGCATCACGTGACTTTCACGAGTTCTGCTGCAACTTAAGCTGCTCACCACGGTTAAGTATACGATTACAGAAATTACATTAGTGTAACAAAATATCAACTTAACGTGATCTTAATTACTTTGTTTTTCTTTTTTTAAACTTTTAGATATATATATATATGGGTCAAAATAATACTTTTTTAAAAAAGTGTGCGCACGAGGGTCACGGATCTCGCTAAAATTT
>JAYJLV010111137.1:0-11263 GCA_036873485.1 Torymus texanus | reverse complement strand
AGAAAATGATACATACTACGTTTTGCGAAAAAAACATGAAAAAATTCTATTTTAGCCCTTTGCAAAAATAAGTCTTTTTCAAATTCTTTAGCTCTTAAAAGCTGATTTTTTATAGAATTCGACATATCTGATTTAAACATAACAGTATTGATCGAATATTTGATGTAAATTCCAGCCTGGCGATAACAATACTTTAATTCGTTGCAATACCAATTTAACTTTTATCTGTCAAATAGCATATAACAACAATAATCCTGCATTTTAGCCGATAACCATTTCGCTACATTGTAATTTTATATCAACATTATTAAACTGAAATTGTGCAAAATTTGATTATACTTATTGTACGTTCAAAATCCTTCTGAACAATGCCCTATGCTGAACAAGAGAATCCCTTAACAAGATTTCGGAAATCGGGGCCACTTTGCATGCGGAAATGCTGAAAATTGCGACGCAAGAAGCACCCGAAAAGACACGAACACGACGCTGAGAGCTTGTATCGATCGAGCGACTCGTTAGACTCAATGCTCGAGACTCAATTTTCAGCGCACTTTCAAGAATGAGACGCGAGATATCGACGACTTCCGAGTACTCGCGGAGAGAAAAAAAAGGCCAAATGAAAATAAGCGCGCGCTGTTTTCACATGAAAAATATAAGCTCTTACTATCCACGGGTTATTTCGATTTATATTCATAGGCGTGTAAAGTATTGCCTGACAGTTTCAGTCCGACAGATATATTTTATTATTTACATTGCAAACGTAAAATACAAATAGTATCGACAGCAGCAGCAGTTGCGTGAACAAAAACATCGTATATATACAAACATTAAATTCACCGGGATAAATCATAAATAAACAATTTCAAAAATATTTCAACAGTCAAGGTATTTCACACTTTCACGAGGCAGCATATCACTCGTATCTATATATATTAATATTCAGTCTCTGCACGCTCGAAATGAATTCATTCATAAAACCATACATGCACGAGCGACAGTCTCGAGTGCGGGACGTAAAATATTCTTTCAATAATCCAACATCACACCTGCGGTTAACATTCAGACCCATGATAACTGCCCCTCGAGGGTTTCCACGGAGGAACAAAACCGGACTGTATCTACATATATATACATATACGCCAGAAACGAGAACGCGGAAGTAGTCGAGTGGCCAGCAAACAGCCAGAGTCGCTCCACTCGAGAAATAATTAATGCCTTGCTGCCACACAGCGGCATACCGTATATAGTTTGTATAGCGTCACGCGCGATTTCGTTCCCTCTCTGTCTCTCTTGGTCCGCGGGCGATAGCGTTTAATGCGGATTTTGTGATGGCGGGTGGACGGATGGATGGATGGATGGATGGATTGCAAAATAGGCGGCTGTTTGTATGTGTGGTGTATCATTTGGCTTTTTGAGAGGTTGGCGTTGCTTTGATACTGATAGTTCGGTCCAGTAGAAGAAAATTGTCGGAATACGGTGGTCATGTGGAATTTTTGGACAAAAATATTGTTCCGTGTTATTTTAAATTATAATATACGATCGTATCTATCTTGAAATAGTTAATACAATGTGACTTTATTGTATTGGAATTTAAGAATTCTACAGAATCGATTTTTGTTTGGAAGAATAATGTCACGCTTTTGGTTAAAATTAATTAATAGTTGATACTATTTGATATTGATCCAAACGTTATTTCATTTAATGATCATTCATAATTGTGGAATAATTAACGCCCGTTGTATTTGTTTCAACTGAATGAAACTGTGTGATCGTATGTACCGGAATAAAGCTTAATATTGATGAATTAATGCAATCACGAGCAGCAATGATAGTAAAATAGGTAAAACGATTAAACGTTGTGGACATACGAAATTACTTCGATTTATTAATTATGCATACATCGCATATGCATTGCACATGGTAAATCAAAGCTATAACGGACTCCCATAATCCGAAGCTTGTGACTATAGCAACATGTAGATGATATCATAGGTGCTGAATTCATATTTCATAAAATCATGACGTTTTTATTGCGCCTGTTTCACCAAGTTTATTATTTTATGCAATAAATTGTATTTCACATGATATATATATATATACATATACACCTGACATCTAATATTTCATGTTATGTATTTCTATTAATGTCTTTGTAGATCTCACTATCTTTTCACTATCGAATCCATTAAAATTCTAAATGCGTTACTTAATCCTCTTTTACGAACGACGGTGTCAAAAGAAAATATAATGCATCTATATCTGATTGGTCGTCGATACAAGGGCGGAAGGATGACGTCATATTGAATTTATTTTCAATTCAAAAGTATATAAAATACCGCGCTCAAAGTCTTTTTGCGTATTGAAAAATATTTGAATTGAAAAAATAAATTTGTTTCTATTTTTAATAAAACGATGTATTATTTTGGAAAAACAGATGAAATAACAAATAAAAAACACGTATCTTTAAAAATCATGTAACTTCACGCTTATAATAAATAATGAATTTAAATAATGTATAATAAAATAAGCAATCATGTCTCTTAAAATATGAAACAACTCACTATGATCGTAATAAAAATCTCTTACCCCATCGATTTGATTTCACTCAATCTTCTCGTCCGTCCCACCGACTCATCCGTCCGCCCCCGCATTTTTCTCCCCGCAGTACTTCCGGCATGTGCTCGCGTAACAGGTCCACGCGCGCGCGCTCAATAAACCCGAGAGGCGGGGATGCAATCATTTTCGGGCAGAAAATACGCGGAAGCTGATATATCACGCGACACGCGTGGTAATCGGATGGCAATGATTACGCCATTGCGTATACGGTATCGTAGATATGAACGGGTGGAGTGGAATAAAGTTAAGTAAACAGTACAAAGATTTATTTAGGATATGATAATAACTTCTGTTAATAAAAATTTTCTTGTTAATTTCAAAATTAGAATTTTTTTTGTGTTCAATGATAAATTTTTTTACTTCTTTCGTTTCATGTTGGAATGGAAACTAGTTAATGAAAGAAGCTTCTTAGAATTTCTATTATTATTATTTTACAATACTTATCTATTTTTAGAAGTTCTATTCATGGTATGATAATTGAAAAGGCTTGAAATGCGATGAAAAATCAAGTTGAAAAGATCTATTTAATGCTATATCCGCATAACGAAAATTAAAAACCGTCGATGATACTTACAGATGGATATTATTTCTATTTTGAACAATAGAATGAGATTGATTCTGAAACTCTTTAAGTAGTTTAAATAAATTCATTTTTCTGAAGTGGATATTTGTTCAGTTTTAGTGAGGTTATGATCAAATCTATTTCAAGTATAGTTTTAAATGGATCAGACACTAGCAAAAAGTGCAAACATTTTTAAAACACTGTTTGATTTAAAACCAATCAACAATACAAATGTGTGTAGGAGATTTAACCTCTTTTCGTTCTACCTATTTTTGCTTTTCTAAACATATCATAAATAGAAGTTAGCAAAGTGCTGAATAATTCAATAGTATATTTTTTCCGGCAGCTTACAAATATCATAGATTTGATTAATTAGTCATTTATGCACAGACCAACAGAAAAGCGTTAATTAACGATTTAAAGAATGGAGATAAAGTATTATTCATTTCACCAACTACGATCATTTACATTTGTCCCAGTTTTTTCTGCACCCCTTCGTTTAAATTTCTCTCGTTACAAACATTCAATACTCTGCTCAATAAAAATTTAAATACGCGACCGCAATTGAATCTTTCTGTTGTGTTAAAACCATTCCAATTAAAAAAAAAAAAAAAAAAAAAACCTAATCCAAATCATACCATGCTCCCACTAACTCACGCACATTCTCCTCACAAACAAATAACGTTCTTGTCCATAACAGCCGCTTACACGCCCTTACCAAAGAGCACGACATTTACGACACAGCAGCGTCGGATACTCCCAGGTTGGGGAAAAACGCGTCGACACATTGTTACGGAGTATAGGGGTTGCTATACTCGTGGGCGAAAATTGACTCTTGCCGGAGGCCATCTCTCTCTCTCTCTCTCTCTCTCTCGTACGCTCTCTCTCTCTCTCTGTGTACGTGCGAGTGTTGTTTTTCTTCGCGCGTATAAGAACAGGGAGAAAAATCGATGATTAGCCGTCGGCTGGCTCGCGCGCGATTGACGCAGTTCGGTTGTTGTAACTCGGATGCTTCGGTCTTCTGGGAGCGCTTTTCGATTGAATAAGTGAGTGATTTTTTTTTATTATACTTGTGGGCCTGGATGTTTCTATTTTTGGAGAAAGAAATATTGGGGAGTGCTGTGACGTTGTTGTGTCTTGGCGAATATATGATGACAGGAAACGTATATCATCTTGTTACGTGTGTTCGAATTCAATTTCATGTTGAATTGTAGATAAGTGAAGAAACAAATTTAAATTTGTACCTTAATGTGTCATGAGAATAAGATTAAAAAATTGCTATAAAAATATTGACATTTTATAATAATGCCTGCATTGACAACATTTTCATTAAAAATGCATCTGCAGGATATAAGACATACAAAATTGAGAATGTTTTCATAGACCATTTTCCTCTACTCATTAATTTCAACGATCATCGCTATCATTGATAAAGACATTCCTACTAGTCCACATAAAATTGATTATAAAAACTAAACAAATTAGTTGAGAAAATAAATTAGAACAAGGTGATCACTGTGTTAATTCAGCTAGGCTGAATACACTTGTAAAAAACAAAAATAGCAAACAAAAGCCTAGAAAAAGTTAGATCATCAATGCTATCATGGAGTCCTGCAAAAGAAAAGAATAATTATATAAAGCATGAAAAAAGAGCCGGATAATACAACAACTCTAGGCAGCTTTGGAAACTAATAAATGACAAATTAGGTAAAATATACTAACAAAAGTAATAAAATTGACTACATCATAGATGACGCTAAAAATAAAATTGAAATCCCAAAGGAAATTGCGAACTCGTTTAATGATTTCTTCTGTAGAATAAGACCCGAATTAAGTAAAAAAATAGAAGTACCTGATAATTCAAATCAAATAAAAATAAAATCCAATAGTAATTCTATATTCATACGTCCAACTAATACCAAAAAGTTACACAAAATAATCCATAACCTACAGGACAAATCTGGAGGAGTAGATTGCATCAATGTAAAAACCCTTAAAAGTATACCTAACCACATTACCTTACCATGCCGTTAGCTTACGTGTTCAAGCTATCGATTGAATAGCTGTTTGGCCTCTGGCCCTAAAAAGTGCTGAGGTTGTACCTATTTTTAAAGCAGGTATTAAAAGTAACATAAACAACTATACAGGCCGATCTCATTAATATCGAATATTGCCAACTTTTTTGAAAAGAATAATACACAATAGGCTATTTAACTTTATAAACATAACATATCTAAAAATCAATATGGCATTTGACACTGTAGATCATGTTATCCTGCTAAATAAACTATATCTACACGGAATAAGAGGGAATGCACTCGATCTGCTCAAATCCTAATTATCTAATCGAAAGCAGAAAGTGAACATTAACAAATCTATAACTGAATATAGCAATATAACAATGGGAGTCCCACAAGATTCGATTTTGGGCCCACTATTATTCTTATTGTACATAAAGGATCTATTAGACAGTCTCACATCAGAAACCCTAATTTCCTATACCGATGACACGGTTATCCTTTCAGTTGAAAACTCGTGGATATTCGTCGAAAACACAATGAACAAACATCTAGAACATGTGACAAACTGGATGTCACATAATAGATTCTCGTTAAACATAAACAAAACGGTGTACATAACTGTCGGGAACTACAAAGACAGTGTATCAAAAACAGCAGTGTAAGAATTGTCAATAGGGACCTAAAAAGAGTAGAATGTCACAAATATTTAGGTCTACATTTCGATTTTAATAAGAAATGGAATGACCATATTGAATATATTATAAATAAAACCAAGTATTTAGGGTTTATCTTCTCCAAACTTTCAAGTATTGTGAAAATAGACTTATTATTATGTACTGCGCACTATTCCACATCATATAGTGACCTATGGTATGCTAGTAGGCGGTGGGACGTATAAAAATAACATAGCCCTTTTACAAAGGCTCCAAACTAGAATACTTAAAATAGTTAGTAAAAATAATTTCCTAGTAAATAATTATCTATTTAATCTGGAACAATCCTTTGTTTTAGAAGCGATATCTCACCACTATATTAAACTAAGTGCAATATATAACTAATGTAAATCTAGCACTAGGAACAAAAGCATTCCTCTACCAGAAATAAGAAAAACTATATTACAGCCGTTAGAATATTTAAAAAACTGTCAAATGAACTAAAAGTGATACGTTCAAGCAAGCAAGTGATAAAATCTAAACTTAAAAAATGGATTAAGACAAATGTCAATTAACATAGTTCTACATTTGAGAAAATATGAAGCTGATGGCTATACTGTCAATTTATACTCTAAGATGTTATTTATCTCTACTTTTCTTAGTCCCGAGCATGTATATATCCACAATATATTATAATTTCCATTAGCATCTTTTGGAATAAATAATTACACCGCTTTGGCCTAATTATAGCGACCTAACAGAACTTCGTCTATTTCCTAATAGATGGTGCCTGTCAAAACTAAATAGAAATTTTACATCATTGTATATAACTCATCCTTGTTTTACTAAGATTTTGTGGTACAAAAAAAAATTTTTTGTGTTCATAAAAAAATTTGCTCATGTGTGTCGACGCAAAGCCTGTCTGCGTCCTCCTGACGAACCCAACAGACAGTGCCGAGAGTGAAACATTTTTCTACATTTCAATTATTTTCTAAACTTATCATTTTCATTAAAACTCGTTTCTCGAAAAAAGATTCTCCGAGAGCTGACGAAACATTTAAATTATAATATATTGTGGATATATACATGCTCGGGACTGAGAAAAGTAGGGATAAATAACATCTTAGAGTATAAATTGACAGTATAGCCATCAGCTTCATATTTTCTCAAGTTAATCAAGTCTGTCATTAGCATCTTTTGGAATAAATAATAGTTCTATATTATTGTTTTTGAATTAAAATAGAGTTATAACACTGTCGGTATATTATGAAAAGTTATAAGATAGTTAATCAACTTTAGTTATAAGTAGTTGTAAGTAATTATAGTTATAGCTAGACCTATGTACAGGTAAATGTTTTTATCTTTATAGGAATTGCTTTGTGACTTATAGCAATATAGGAATACATTATGTAATTTTATACTGGGTTTGAATAAATAAATAAATAAAAATACTATGTCGGGACAGTAATTTGGAAAAAAAATATAAAAATGCAAAATGTCTTTAGGAGATAAAACAGAACCCTAAGAAATCTAAAAAAATTTCTTATTAAATTCATTTTAGTTCTTCTACCATAAACCAAAGCTTTGAATTTTATTTCTTATTATCTGTATTTTTCCAACATTAAAAATCATCTTAACCCTTTAGCATCCATAAAATAATGAATAATGAAAAAGTAATTACATAGTATTAATATTATTTAAGAGAAATACATGGACAAAAATTGTTTGTACTACTTTCTTCATCCTCAATTAACTGAAAGCCAAAACTAATCTACTATCTCTGCGGAATGGAATCAAGAAACCAGCATTTCGTTATTGCACACGCTGCAGCTTTAAAAAGCCACAGCGACATGCGCGAGGGTTTCTGCTTGCGCAGCATGTAACTGACGCGCGTGCGCGTGGCTGACAAACTCCCGCACATAAATTCGATTCATTGCCTCGTTTCTCAGTTGATAAAACGAGATTTTTACCCTCCTCTTTCTCCCTCACGGGCCATATATCCATTGTCTCGTGTTTGCGATTGAGAGCAACGGTAGTTGCAGTAGCAACACCAGGAAGCGAGTCTGACAGATCTATCGTAATTTCTCCGTCATCCCCTTATTGGGAGCGAACGCGAAAAATCGGCCTGATGTCTCGTGGATTTTTTTCATTTTTTTTCCTTCGCTTACTCTACTACACGTCAAGACGGGAAATATCTCCGTGATACGGTTATTTTTTGTTCGCGCGGTTCTACCGTGTGGCTGTGAGTGACACGGATTTCCTCGTAGGCACGGATTGCTTATTGTTTACGAATGAGATGGATTCGATTTCATTTGTATAGTTGTCTGGTAGATAGAAACAAACTTTCGTTCGAACATTTGAATGTTAATTTTACGATGTCAAGGAACGGTTAAGCGTGCTATTTAATCGTTAACATCGAGTTCATTTCGTAAATATGTGTCATAGTATGCACAATTATACACATTAGAAGTAATAGACCATTTGATGGTATTAAATCTCACTTACGAGCAATAAAGGATAATGGATGTATCGTATACTACGCATCTGCACCATATTGTAGAACTCGTGTCGTATATTAACGATTCTAGCTGCCTACGTTACACAAAAGATTCACCAGTAGTTAAAAACATTCCTTTACAGATAAAAATTTGCTCTCTACGTTTTTATCTAAAAAATCTTAATTGTCAATAACGGCCCCTTACCAAAACCAATCCTTTCCCCAACCTCAATGTTTATAAACCAACCATCCATTTCTTATCGGTTCATCTCCTTAATCCATTGATCCTCACTCAGCTGGACAGCCAATATGTTGACGCCCCGATAGCGACAGTCCATCGCGCGTGTGGACCTCATCAATTAACGCCTGTAGCCTGTCGTCGATAACCTTCACCTCTTATCTCAGTGTAACTGGCCTCAACTCGTGTAGTGGGTTACACATATCTAGATTGCTAGTCATCTGATATCCCGCGTCAGTTTTAGTCGTATCGCAAACCTATGTGTACACGTGGGGAGAGGGCAGAGGGGAACATCTTTCAGGAGGAATTTAAGGGCCACAGCGTTACTTAGATGGTCGTTTAGATGCGAAATGGGGCGGTGGTAGGTGACGTTGGTCTAGAAACGAGAATAGCCCAAGAAATGGTCGTTTAGGTTTAATGTCCAAGGGGGGGATGTGTCTAATTAATGGCAGGAAAGTAGGTGCGATAAGTGATTTACAGTTGTTAAAGTTTCATGGATATCACGTCGTAGTTTGTGGATAACGTAAATGGCGATTTTTCGGTTAGTAAAAATAATTTTCGTTTACATTTTTCTTTACATTATGGTGTACTTTTAACAATTCCAATTCAAAACATTTAATGCCAGTCTTATTGATTTCGTAGCCGGTATTAGTTGAGAGATTTATAGTTTTGCATCGTAAATCTATTTATACGTACCAACGCACATCGACACAAACATCTAATCGGATAGAATCGTTCAGCTTTTGCATTTACATAGCTTAGCTACTTCATCCTTTCTAACGTTGGTTGCATTTTCCCTCTTCGGGTATTGATTAAATCTTTTCCTTCTTGGAAAAGTAATCTTCCGTACATAACATACCTGATGAAGTTCGTGTTGTGTTTAAAATATTAAATGATAAATTAGATAGAAAATAACTAAAAATTGACAATAGATCTGTTGGATACTTTTTAAAAATATTAAAAACTTATATTTTAGATATACTTGCAATTTGTCGGAACAATATCTAATAATAAAGCAGCTAAAAGATGCTATTAAAAATTGAAAACTAGCGAATGTTATTTGTACGTGATTAATTAACTATTCTTTACAATCATAAAACCAACTAAAAATGTTATTATTAACGAGTTATTACTTAAGTAAAGAAATGATGCAAATAAAGTGTTACATTTGAAAATCTAACCATTTCCGATAACCAAAGTCTATTTTATTATTGCACTCTTTACAAAGTACACGATGTTATTTGAAAACGAAAGCTTCTCTCGATTTCAATCCATACTCGACCAATATTTAATTCTACCATATGTTTCAAACTGCAATCCTGTTGATTCAGCCCAATCATTACATCAACCTTATTGAAACATTTCAAAGCCGTTCCGCGCCAACTAATACTCGCTCAATGCTCGGGGAAATTTTCGGCAAACCACCGTGTTCTCTGCTCGCGCGTCATGGTAACGGAAGGATTTATCTATGTAAATTGAAGAGCAAAGCATACACATATATATTCCCCGAAAAAGCGAGGTCGATAAAAAGGAGAGAAAACAGAGGGAGAGAGAGAGACAGGTAGATAGGCAAGCATTCGTATAGCGCAAATAACGCTGGGCCATTACACGAAATTGCACTCCAATTAAAGCGCTCGAGCAGGCGCACATCAAACGTGCAAGCGCGAGCTATGCCCCGTTATTGTCAGTCGCCTCGTCGACCATTCGCTTGGTGCTACGTGCGTTCGCTGGGTATTTAGATCAACAAGGCTACTCGCGCGTATGAAGGCAGGCTTGGGGTCTCGTCGCCCGAGAAGCTTGCATCTTTATATTCTCGTTGAGTTTCGAGGCCTCGGTAGTTTTGAGCGAGGCTTCATTCTGGTAATTGTTTTTTGAGGTTAGTGTTTACGTATACTGAAGGTTTGGTTTGTTTATTTGTTGGTATGGTGGGAGAATTGTAGGTTAATGTTACCAAAGGTCTGGGTCAAAATACTTTAAGCTGCACTAGAGAGTAATTAAAGGTGTTTAAATATCCGTATATTCATTAATTTCTTTCATTAATCTTTAAGCAAGGTAATTTAATTACCTGAAATTTAAGTAACTTGATTTAATTTTCTTCATTATGTGATGTGCAATTAATGGCGAGCTTATTTTGGACAAGGTACCGCAGTTTCGAATGTTATTCTCTACACGTTTGATTAAATGCCAAAATCTGTGTTATTTCCTACAACTACCGGAAATTTGGTCTGGTTTATCTGATCAATTCATTTAAAATTACATCGTCAAACTTCTTCATTTAAATAACAAATCACTTTATTTTAATTTGTCGTTTGCATAATAAATTGCTGCATTTTAAATCACTGAACAAATAGTGATTTGATTACACGAAAGGCATAAAGTTTCGTTGAAAGCAACTCACGAACTTTAAAGACAAAAATGTATACGTGTAATGTATAAATTGTAAATAAAAGAACCATTACGTCTCTCAAACAAGCGAAATTTATATTTATTTATCTTTAAAACAATATTGTATATTGACATTTTCTTGCCACAATAAAATACGAGGAGGGGCATCGCGCAACATGGAACGCGTAGAGAGAGAGAGAGAGAGAGAGAGAGAGAATGAATGATTTTATTTAAAAATGGCTAGGGACTCAAGGTCCAAATTAGCCAAAGCAAAATACAACGACGTTTATA
>JAYJLV010111126.1:0-11263 GCA_036873485.1 Torymus texanus | reverse complement strand
CTCTCTCTCTCTCTCTCTCTCTCTCTCTCTCTCTCTCTCTCTCTCTCTCTCTCTCTCTCTCTCTCTCTCTCCCTCTGGCCGAGGATCGATGGCACGCTGCGTTCTATACGTCGTTTCTTTTTCGCCCCGCCGTGAGCTCATTAAGTCCATCTCTCGGCAGAGTGCGCCGCTTTTCTGGATCCTTTCGCGGTAATGAAGAAGCAGCAGCGATGGATAAAACATGACCAAAGTATAGTAGCGGAGATTATGCTTTTGATTAATGGCAATTGGAGAAGGAGAGCAACGTCACCTCAAGTCAACTCCTTCCATTCCCGTTTCGGTAACTCGGGCTATAATACTGCGGAGGCATCGAATTCGAGATTTGTAATTCGAATAATTTATTCCGTTTATCTTCAACTGATTAAGCTAAATTATATAGTTTCAATGTTTCCGCATGTTCTGCTTTCCGTTGCGGTACTCTTCATTTATTTACTGATCTGTATAATTCTCCGGAATAGGATTAAATATATCATTTATGATCTGTGACACCGATCAAGTAAATATTGGATCACCGGGAATTATGATACTCTTAAGTGGAGATCAACTAATTTATTTATTAGGAGTAGAGTAGGGGAGAGTTGTCCAGCAATCATGCACAGTATCGACCACCATGCGTTTATCGCATCTGACTACATGTGGTAGTATTGTATCTGCAGCTATGCTTTGATGTACAATTTATTGAATTGCAACAACAATCACAATACTAAAAGTTATTTTATAATCTCGAATCTTTAAACATTGACAAATAAATCATCGTGTCTCATAAAAGCTCTTAATTGACGACTGAAATGTAATGATATCTTTAGTAAAATTAGAAACACTATGCTTGATTTCCAGATACCAGAATGCCTCACCAAAATGTTTCCTCGAGGGAAAGCTATATACTCAATGTTCGTACCACTAAAGTAGATCTTATTTTTTTCTAATTTATCTCCAGATAAATTAATGTTTAACTTTTATTAATGTGTACATTAATTGAATTATGCATAGGCTTATAATAATACTGATTTAATATACTCTTAAAATATTTTGATGTTTATGAATGGGTGTATTGACTATTGTTGAAACTCGAAACTTTATCATACACCAACGTACTTTTTCTTACTGCGTAACAATTTTTACAGACGATAAAAATTAATATTTGGATTTTATTATAGATAATTAATTTCATTTTTATTATACTAATTAAGTAAAAATATTTTGCCCCATTGTAGAGAGTCCGCCAAGCAACGCCTGTTGCATTTTTCTGAACTTAAAATTATTTAAAATATTGATTTTCAAGCAAGTTATATGATTGAAATAGTTTCTAAACTTAGAAGCCGCAAAAATTAATGAGCGGAGAAAGACTCAAACATCGACTCTGTAGTATGTCTAGTAATATATTACTGTATGTATACATAAAGAGTTTCTGGTAATCATCACGTGAGATTAGGACCCATATAAAGCATCACATTTCGCTCTGCACATCATTACATATTTCATATAGACCCAAAGTTATATAATGAAACGAATTATGTATATTCATATTTTAAAAAGCATTTATTAACAAGTGTGCTAGATTTCATTTTTAGCATTATAAATCATTTATAAAAGCTCTATCTGAACAATTTTCTGCAGGTACAGTACTGAACTCGTATAGAGTTTAACTATAGTCAAAGTATACTATATTCCATACACTACCCTACATCAAACACCTTCGTACTTAGGTCTACTGCTTACAGATTTCAAAATTTTTATTTTTATAATTGTAAATTATTAAATAGAGTTGAAATTATTATTTAATAGAATACTAAAGGCATTATCAAGGTAGATGATAATTTTCGAGTGAGAATGAAAAAGAGACAAAATGTCTGTGAGAATATAGAACGTCGTCTGGAATTATAGAAGGAAAAACCATTGCATAAGGAGGAAACTGGCTTATCTAGAAATCCTATATTTGTGTATCTAAAGCCATATTTCCACGATCGCATAAACTTCTCCATTAAAATATTTATTACTAATATTTCATTGAATCTTCTATTTAAAGAAAACTCACATTTTGCCGACTAAGAGAGTAAGAGGTTTGTAGAGATAAAATTTCAACGCGTTTAAGTTATAACTGCTGATTACATCACGTCATTACCTCAGGAATGTAATAAATTGTTTAAAGCGATTTATGTAATATTTATCGTTTCGTGTGTATGGCTTTTTAAATTGGCAAAACGAGTGAAAGATCCAATATAATTTATTAATTATAAGTAATTTTTCTGCTTAATACCTCCTGAAGTACTTAACGGAAAATCGCCAGTAAATTGTACCTCGCAGCCGTCCAGTGTAATTCGAAAAATGACTCAGACGAAGGGTTTGTTCAGCTACGGAAGAAAAATAGAGGCTGCACGAAGTAAAAGTGCACGGCTGACGTCTCGATTGACTCGCGGACAGTAACGAGCGCATCTCGGCGTTAGCCCTCGTATACATAATACATGAGGCCCCTCGCGTCCATCCGTCTGTCCGCGCGCGCGGGCCTGGTATTCGCGAGGCGACGCCTGCTACGCGCACTCCTTTCAGTCTGAACAGGTGCGGCCGTGACTTGCTTTATTTTCTCTCGCGCATAATATTCACCAGAGTGTAGTACCAAAAGGGCTAGATATAACATTGTAACGTCGCGCCGTCGTTGGCAGGCTCGTACTTATTCGACTTGTTGAAAGGGTCGTTCCTGATGGCCTAGTCTGTCGGTACAAACCTTTTAAAATCGAACAAAAAGTTTACTGAGAACCGTTTAATATACATTTTCCAACAAAGTTAATGTTTGAAAAACATAAAAAGCTACATAGACATTAATAAGACTGATGTGATTACTCGAACTGTATACAAGTATATATTAAAGAAAAAGAAATACGACAACTAAAATGAATAACTGCCGGTTAGGCAATGCGATTAATGTCCTCTCATAAAGTTCTCATGAATAATAATTCAATCGCTTCAATTAACGAGCATTTATTACTCTTATCACCTTAAGTGTGTCTGTGTATATACACTCGCAAGCTCCACGGCTCTTTTTTTCAGCCGCGCGCACGCACGAGCACGTTTATATAGACGTAGGTATGACGTCGAGCTCTTTAGCAGTCGGCCATACAGATACTCGTCTCGTTAGCCGCGGAAAATATCGATGCGAGATAAGGCACAGCGCGCGCGCGCGTGCGTGGGCTGTAAAAAATTTTTATTTTACTCGCCCCCTCCCTGTGTGCTGGCTATTACTCAAGTCCGCAGTTTCTCGCGCTTAAGCGACGTGTCCTTAATTTCAGCGCGACGACGTGGCCTCTCCGTGGTATTTTTCGCGCGTCGCGTGTAAATTACGCGGCGCGAGGCAACTAGGCGACAATGAAGGACTACCACGGTAGTGGCGCGCGCTTCCGCTAATGGCAGTGCAAATAGTTTCTATTAAATCAACAGGTCGAGCGCTATAGCTACTACACCGCTGCGACTTTTCTCTTCTACCAGCACTGAGAGGGAGAGAGAGAGACCCGTGATGTTGCTCCGTCGACGAGAGTCATTTTTCTCCGCTGCAGCAGTCGCTTTTAAAAGCACAACTTTCCTGCGCGATGTTTGCTTTTCCATTAAAGAGCCGCGAGCTGCTTTTCTCTCCGATCCGAACAATGAGCCGCCTTATCCACGCGCGGAAACGCCTCTGCTATAGCTGCAGCAGCAGCTCGTCGATTGTCGATGCTTTATTGGCGAGCTTGCTTACCAAGCTGATGCAGTACTGTGCCAGAGTTTATAGACGGAGTGTGCCGCGACAGGAGATTTTTACGCCGCGGGTCTATGGTTTCATTAGCACCTACGGCTAATGGAATTATAGAATTGAACGACGTGTTAAACTATGTTTACGGTGATTAAAAAGGCTTTGTACGTTATGCTGTTTACGAGGAAGAAGAGCCTTGTAATTCTACCAATTAAGTTAATCAGAATGAAGTGTACGATAAATATTTAAACACCGGAAACAATGAGATGGTGGATGAAAAAATGTTTCCGTAAAAATAGATTACGAAACATTGATAGGAGATCGAGCGACATCGTTAGCCCCGGTGCGATCGATAACTCAATAAAGTACCTCTTGTATTACGTCCCATTGTATACCCCGGCAGTCGGCGTCTCAACTAACTTATTAAATCACGGTTATCTGTTTCTCCATCTCGAGTGATCTTCCCTCGGAGCGGCGCTGCCCATCAGCGAAAAAAGCACGCCACGCGAGAGAAGCTTACGCAATAAAGTCGCCCCGTAATGACAATGCGATTATTATTAGAAGGAAGGAGGGCCCGTTAAAACAGAGAGAGGAGGAGAAGAAATACGCGAGCGCACAACCGATCGCCTAATAAATTCCTGGCGTGACACGTGAGTACTCTCCACTCTACATACGTAATAATGCGGGGGGGTAGGGAGGGCACTAATTCATTCTTTCCGAGGAAAGAAGAGTAGTATAACTACGTCGGGTATAATTTGTGTCTGCGCCACGCCTTTCAAGACTGCGCCGCCGCCGCCGCCGCCGCTGCCGCCGCCGCCACCGCCGACTCGCTATAGCGCCTCGCGACGCGCCACGCACATACATTATTCACTCGCGCACGGCCCCCGCCGCCACCGCCTAGAGTACACATACACATACACACATTCGATCCGTACGCGTGCGAGCAACCGCGTGCTAATGCTTCTCTTGTAGTGTCGGAGATTAGCCATCACCTTCAGTGCCGGATCCTTTGACATCTCCCTGGAAAATGGCTGAACGTTGGAAACAGTTTGCCGAAATCAACAATTTTAATATACTCTACTGATTTCATTTAAACAAGAGTAGTAAATAATGTTATGTCCGTGAAAAGATAGAAATTTAATAACAGTTTAAATTTGTGTACCTAATAATCACACTGCCCATTTTTCCGTTAAAATACTTTTGTTTAAAAAAGTTTTCTACCGGCAGGAGCATCCCTAATTGCTCGTCAGGGTATCGACGATCACCTCGTCCTCTCTATTTATTTTATCCACATCGGACCGCACACATACCACAGAACTGTAATCTTCTGGAAGATTACCCCCAGACCTGCGAGAGGCAATGCCTCGGCTCTCATGAATCGAGCTCTCGTATTACTATTTGTCGTGATACCCTCTTCAGTATTTTTACGCTCTTCGTTCACCTTTCCTTCTCGCTCCTTGCCTAGAGACTCGCGCGCTCGCGTAATTGAATAGTATATATACTCGTGCGCACACATGTGCGATGTTTCAAGAATGGAAAATGAATTTATACGAGTAACATCACGTAGTGATTGGATTCCTCTTTGCTTCCCTTCTGCTGCTACTCTTTATTTTTATTTTCCGTTAAAGACCCGAGTTTATTTGCCAACTGACTTTCTTCCAATGACTAATTCATTCTTATAGTTGTATTTCTCAATTAATATTTAAACGCAACAGTGTTTTAAGCTATTCAGTTTGTCTACTGTTCATTTAACATTTCATTGTTCTTATTTACAGAACTATTTCGTTGAACATTATAAAGTTACATGAAGAATAATTTTTACTATAGTATTTTTGTGCGTGTATAACTAAAGAGTAGTTAAAAATAAATGTACAAGTATAGTTAACAATTAATTGTAATCCTTCATATACATTGGCAAAGAGATAATCAATTATCTGCCTACTCTATCAATTGTTATATACAGCAATACTTTATTATGTGTACATTAATCGATTGATTACTCGAAAGAGCTTACAATACAATCCCTTGTAATCCAACCAAGTGCGGAGCATGACTTTCACTTGATGCAGACTAACCTTGAGTTTCGATAATGGAACCTCACCTCTTTCGATTTATTTTCTTTTTATGTACGGAATTATTATAGAGAACCCATTTCTCACTATGCATTACACTATATAAATGATCTAATTGCTTTGCTTTTCAACGGCAAGTATTATTCGACTGATCTGCAGTTATTCTAGTCTTCCACCTGCTTCTAATATTTAAAGATAAAAGACAGAAAGAAAAATATATCTTTTATATTATCGTTGAGTCTCGGGTTGCTTCCCAAATCTCGAATCCGCACTCTAGAATCACTGTCTTATTCGCGCAGTGAACGTTAGCTCGTGTGCTCCTCCTGGTTCTTACTCTTTATTCGCAGCCCGCGGCGAATCGTCCACCCGGCTCGTGCGACTCTATGATTATGTGCCTTACGAATGTGTTTACCGGCCGTCATAGCTTATACCCTCGAACATGAGATCACGGGCTTCTCTGTTTCTTTTCATTGTCACGTAATTCCGGGTCGTAAATCGTTACTCGCCACAAGCGCATCGCATGATGAATGCGCCTCGATCGTCCTTATTAATTAGTTCAACCTTATTTTGAACATCTGAATTTCAAATACCATGCATTTCGCGGTTTCTTCAATGTATAACTAATGTTACTCTGAAAAATTACTGGTTTAATTTTACGGAAATTTTACACAATTTTCACTGAATAAATGCGTCTCATTATTTTTAGTGATCAAAATGTTTATGCAGTTACATACCAAGAAAGTTGATATGGGGAAGATTATTCAACAACTTCAAGGCACTGGATTTACAGGCATAAAAATCCAACTATCATAAATTTGTACGACGCACTTAATTATGTAAAATCGATTTAATTGAAAATTCAATTAACGGAGATTGTTGGTGGTCGTCGTAAAAATTTTCGGCCTCTCGGTGATAAGCGATCTACGTGCATGTGGGTTCATCCCGCGAGAAGAGATTGCATTTGGCGTACACGCGCTTCAATGTTCATAAATTGTAATTTTAAAAATAAATGAATAATGCAGAGAGGCACGTCGCGCAGAGGGGAAGAGAGTGGAGCACGTTGAATCGGTCTCTAAAAAAATCTGCGGTTGTAAAAATCGCATTTCGTGCAGGCGCGCGCGCTACCGCGTGGCAAAATTATCGTGCATTACGCTAATTACAGAAAAGCCTGTCAATGACAGGGGGAAAGAGAGCAAGAAAGATTGTCGATACGCGGCAAGCGTACAGAAACGAGAGAGAGAGAGAGAGCGAGAAGGAGAGAAGAGCGAGGGAGGACGAGGAGAAGGATTCAGTCGGCGGCAGCGGCAGGAGCAGCTCGGGGCATCGACGCTTACCCGCACTCAATTATCGACGTTCATAACGGTTGTTTGCTTACCCGAAACCCATCTTACGCGAACCCGTTATAATCATCCATCGAGGGGATAATTGATATCCAATTTTGCCGTTTCCCCATTCCAAAAGTGCTGCTGCTGCTGCTGTTGCTGCTGCTGCTTCTGCCACCGCCGCTGCGCGGATAAACCTCGCGGCGCTATACGCGTGCGTGCGAGCCACTGCGTTTGGCAAATTAATATCTTTTCAGATCAATTTATGCCCCGCTAAATAACTGCTGGCACATAATAAATAACCCAGCTTAATAGACGACGCGACGGTCTATAGCTTTTCTTTTTTCAAAATCAACGGCAGACGCGCGCCTAATGATACCCTGCTCGCGGAGTTTTTCTATTTATTTTCCATGTACGTATTTTCTATATACGTGCACGCATCGTCATTATAATGGAATAATAAAGGAATGCGGCAATTTATACGTGTAATCACTGTATTAAATATGCGCTTTCAGCGCTCAAGATTTGTGGGCTAGAAATATGCAAAAAAGAACTGATGATAGAACGTTGAATATGAAACAAACAGCCGAGAACAGCCATAAAATATTGTTTTTAAGCCTCTTTCTTTTAATATTCTAAATGTGACATTGTAAATGATACATGTTTTTATAAACGATTTTACTTATATAGTTAAAGGAAGTTGAAAAGCGAACTCTTAACCGTGCTTAGTTGTAAAGAAATTTTTTAAAATATGATATGAAATGACGCACTTTATATGCCAGAATAATACCGTTCTTTTCCATCCTCTCCTAACTGCATACAAGATTATCTTGCCGAAGATAAATTAAAAATGCTGAAATATAAAAATAGCTCGCGCTCGCGGAGAGAGAGAAGCTATTTCGCGTGAATAACTGAAAATTGGTTTTTCTCTCGCGCGTGTGTGTATATATATATATATATATATATATATGCGCGTGCCGGATAAAGGCATTTCAGAATGAAACTCACGAAGCGTAATTTCCTACATAAATTTATGGAAAAGACGCCAGCAGCTAACCCATTCCGTCGTGGCTCCCCTTCGCTCGTTCGCTCTCCCTCTCTCTCTACTTCCCTTCTCGCAGGTGGAGGAAGAAAGTATACGAGATAGAAAGGATACAGGAAAAGACGGGCTCGAGCGCGACGGAGACGAAAGAAGACGTGGAGGCAGCGGGAGCGACGGCAGCAACGGCAGCGACAGCAGCAAAGGCAAAGGGACACGAGGCCATTTGTATTCATATGAAAATATTATCTCGGCTCCCTTCCCTCCGCGAGCGACCGAGCGAACGCGTACACCTTCTGGATCGCTATTGAGTTTGCATAGATAGTTATATGCATGAAGGCAACATCGCGCGGCCCATTGTTATGCAACCCAGCTGTGCGGCCTGCGCGCTATACGTACACGTATATACACCGCGAGATCCCGGCGCATGTATATATAGCTACGTATACTGGCTCTATTCTGATTTCAAG
The DNA here is from genome assembly GCA_036873485.1 of Torymus texanus. Taxonomy (NCBI): domain Eukaryota; kingdom Metazoa; phylum Arthropoda; class Insecta; order Hymenoptera; family Torymidae; genus Torymus; species Torymus texanus. The sequence continues at coordinate 2,600 of JAYJLV010111126.1, read as the reverse complement.
AGCACGTTGCATGCGCGCCTGCCTCCGCGCGTGCGCTGCCCTCTCTTTCCGCCATTCTCCAAAGGACGACGACCAGCAGAAATATATACGGCTGGGAAGCCGTAGGGGAATCTCGGATGCGCCGCGCGGGAGCAGCCGCACGCACGCGCAACAATTGCATAATGCGACTCAAAAATATGTCCTCTCAGACTCTCTCTCTCTCTCTCTCTCTCTCTCTCTCTCGCTCGCTCTCTCTCTCTCTTTCTCTGTCTCCCTCAGCGCCTTTCTTCCTCCACAAATTTCATCAGGGAAATTGCAAGTCGTCCAATGGAAATGTCAATCTTTGCTATGTGTGTAGAAGGAACACTATTTATTTATTAGAGCTTTCGAGATGTTGAAATACAATAATGACTTTGAAAGAAGATGAACGGTTATATCTACGCACTTTTATAACATAATCTTTTTTATTTAGAGACTTTAACTGAAACTTTTGTTAATTACAGAAGCACTTGTATAGAAAACCAGTATCTTCGTAAGCCAAGCATTCGACGTCGCAATTTTTTCTACATAGTTCTTCGCAGTCTCTTTGCAGTCTTCTGTCGCAGAAAATTAGTTGGCGGACTCCACGAGCTGGAATGAAAACCAGTTTAAAAGAAGATACTTATTAAATATATTAAGTCTTATTTTGAAAATACACTGTATTACAACGACAGTATAAGTATATGATCCTTATCAGATGTGTTTTAATTTTTGCAGTCTGATAATTATACGGTTCTGTAGTTATGAATGAAAGTGGTAATACACTTAGTCGTCACCGATGAATTTGCAGGGATCCGTTTTTTTTGCTCATTTAGTTTCGAATTTTTGAAAAATATCTTGTTTACATCCCATAGAATTAGTAAAGAACTACAACATGTTATAAATTTTGTCTTGAAATTTAATATAGATCGAAGAAAACGGGTTCCTGTAATTGTAGGTATCGCTGCGGTTTCACATCACGGTAAAGCATATATGTTTATTAATAAAATGATAACTAGAACATGATGATAAATATTATCTAAAAGTTTATATATTTACCAAAGTTCAAATCCACAATGCACACGATTAAGAATACACAAAGTAATACAACCTTAATCGACATTTTAACACTGTTCTTGGTTCCTTCTCCTCTTATCAGCTTACACTTGAAACGATTTGTCTACTATTTTACTCTCTTAGCTTATATACTGACCAGCTGAGTATAACATTACTTATTTACGAATTGCTGACCTTGTTAGTTGCTCATATCTTATCGATAAAAATTTTATAAACAACCATACCGATTGCGTTATTTCATATGTCGCATAGAAAATTATTAAAAATTCTATACAAACGTTCCATTCCTGATATTATAAAAGTTAAAATATTTTCTGATAACAATGGTAAGCTTATCTCTTCCTCATACTCGCACATTATAATCAATGATTTACATGATACTTTGAACTACGATTTTTCCATTTCTTACCAAGCAGTTTTTGTCACGCGTTGCAGTGCCCTGGGAACGTCATGACGTAAATACAAATTTTTAAATTCCAACTGAATAAATAAGTTTAATTAATTCATCGGGGAAAAAGTAAAATATCTTCTTAGTTTTTGCATAGCATCTGGAACTGTTGTCATTAAAACTTGATCGATTACTTCATTATGCATGGTGTTCCCGTATAATTAGCAGTATCGATGAAGAATACAAATTATCCAATATATTTTATGCAGTTTTATTACTTAATTGACAAGCTTAGTAAGAAGTAAAAAAAAAAAGATGTTCGGATCCCGACGCATCTCTCGCGAGTAATTTCGCGAAATCGGGGAGAACTCGCTTAGAGGAAAATGTATTCTAAACCAGTTCTTTTATGCGATGTCGAAGCGGCGTGCGCATATAGCCGGGGCACCTGGCCATTTAAGGGCAGACCTTTCACAAAGAGCAGAAGAGTTGAGTTTCTTTCGCACCCGGCGTGCGACTACGTGAGCTCCTCTCCTCCCGAGTAGTTTTCTGGTAAGTGGAAAACATTTACGCGAGCGACTAATTGCCGAGTCGAGTATTCTCCCATCGCGCGAGGCCGGATTTTTCCAGAGTGGCTTTTAATCGATTAGCCGGAATCGCCGGGTTCTGCGCGAGGATATTTCGCACGCGGCACGATTCTTCGACATCATCGCTGGATCGACTAGACTTCTTTCTTGAGCGCGCGCGTCCCTTACGAAACTTCATTGTTTCTAAGCGGCCTTTTTCACGCCATTCGACGCTGTATATACCTGTTCTCGCAATCAAACGTCGGTTACAAGTTGCCCCGGCCACTTTGGCACGACTGAAAGGAAAGAGGGAAAAAATGCGCGCGCCTACGAGTTGCTGCAGCTAACCCGACTACGCGGATTACGTTCGCTGCCTAATGAGATGATCTTATACATACCTCGTTCCCGCACTCATATTTTTAAGCATTACTGCAGCTCGATAACAAACGAGCTGTTGCTTTATCCTTTTATCTATGTATATTTATGTGTGTGTCTGTGTGTGTGTGTGTGTGTGTACACGAAAGAATTGGAAAAGTAAAAATTTGATAAACGTGGGTGATGGAAGAGGGGTAAAT
>JAYJLV010111115.1:0-11263 GCA_036873485.1 Torymus texanus | reverse complement strand
TATTTTGTGCAATATTCTAGGTTACTTTCTGTTTTATTGTGGCAATATTTCAGTAATCTTTCCTTGAAATATTTCATAAATGTTTTTTTGTAATATTTCGTGCTATGTGGGTGGTCAAGACAAATACAGATACATGTGGAAAAAATTAACTGAAGACCTCAGTAATTGTGGACGTTATCAAAAATCAGAACTGGAGTGGCAACAGGTATGAAATAATTTTAGTAGTATCATTACTTGTTTCTTTAACTGCACATTCTTTTTGGTCTAATAAATGTAATTAGTAAATTTTTAATACTGATTTAATAGAAATTAAGATCATGAAAATTTTCCCAATATTTCAAAATATTTTAAATGAATCTATTCTGTAAAATATTAAATAGAAATTTAATATAGATTTACATTATATTGATTAATTAATTACATTAATATTTACATTTATTCGTTTATTTACAGACATGGAATAATTTAAGACTTTCTGCCAAAAAAAAACAAAGCAAGACTTCTTTGCAGCCTGCAAAAGACTGGAAACAGTAATGAAGATATAATCCAATTGACAGATCTGGAAGAACGAATATGTGATATTTTTGGAGAATTTGGTGTATGATTAAGTGTCATACCAGAATTAGGACTTGTTAAGGAGCAGAACGATAGCAATACACCAGTTTTACAGTTCTATTCAGATATTGATAAAGTTTTTAAAAAGCATAAGGATATGCTTCAATCACTTGAACTTCTATCAAAAGCAATCAGCAAAAACTTTATTAAATTGCAGTTAATATTTCATGAAAATATGTGAGTACTCTGTGTTAGTAATATTTTTATTGTGTTGCGTGTATAATTACCATTGGCATGAAACATTAGTACATTATACCATTTACCTTGGATACATAGAGAGATGAAGCTTTTTCCAATAATAAATTTATAAACAGTTTTTTTTAACACACGTTTAAAATAGAAATATAAAATTTTTAGTTTTTAGTATAGTATTAATGTAAAAAAAACGTATATTTGCTTCATGGTAGTGATAACTCTCCCAAAAACAAAGTTAAAATTTTTTTTTATTGTTTGTAACATTTATGTATTTTGTTATTATAAAAGATACACTTCAAATCAAGGCACAATTGCGCTAAAAGAAACTTTTATAAAAAGTTTTTAATAAATACTTGTTAATATTTTTTAAATTTTTATATCCTTTTTTTATTTATGTTTTTATTTATTATGTTTTTTTACATTCTATTTTTTATATTTATATAATATACAAACACATTGGAATGTCGGTATAGTAGTAAACATTTTCAAATCTCGCCCTTTTACTAACCTAACCTCAGTTCGAATTTATGCCGCTTCAATTCTCTATATAGCGTGTTGATCCTCATTTGTTTTAACAAACGGTTCGTTCGAACGAAGTTATAAGTGTCGAACGGTTCGTTTAATTATTATTAAAATTACTATTAAAATTAACAAAGATGTCAAAAAATACGTAAGTACAATAATTAGAATATGAAAAAAATACATACATTTGTAATACATACATTTATATTAATTTATTTATTATTTATACTCTTTATTCTTAATAGCTAATAAAGATGCTCATGATGCACGTGCATTTTATTTCATTGTGTTTTGTCTTAAAATTTTGATATGATATTATAGTAAAAAATATCTTATAGGAATGACAAAAATTCATTGTAGGTATTATAAATGCAATATTTTCTTTTTCAGTAGTAAGACTACATCTTCATGTACCAGGATACGATCAAATAAATCCCAGATAAGCTTGATTATCTCTTTCATGGAATGCAATCCATTGTTTGCCAAAAACCAAATAGATGATCAAGAATTTAGTGATGAACAATGGGATGAATTAAAAGAAAATTTAAATGCTATAGGCACAGAAAGCAAAACTGTTGCTGCTTGGAAACAAGTAATTTTTGCTTTAATTTTATTTATAACTTTTCTATTCTTCGTTTTGTATTCTTTTTAATGTTAATAGCTCTATTATTTAATTTTTTCAGTAAAAAACTTTGTTTTTTGTTTGTTTTAGGTGTGGGCAGACCAAGTGCGTTGTGCTAGAAATAAAAGAGCTGACTTCAATGCTGGTAGGAGAGCTACGTGCCCATCTGAAATAGACAAAAGAATTTTAGCCGCAATGGGAGACATATCTAAAGACACTGACATAACTGTTCGTCCAAGACCACCATCACCCCCATCATTAATGCTGGGACCATCAAGCTCATCGCTTGGAAGATTATCATCAAAAAGAGATATTGATCTTACAGATATGGGAGAGACTACTAGAAAGAAGCTTAAAAAAACAGGTAAAATAAAATGCAAAATTGATATTTCTAAAACCACTTAAGTAAATGCAGATATTTTAGTATTTTTAACCACAAATATTTTTTATAGATCAACCACCTACTTTGCAACTGGTAGAAGAGCAAAACAATATCATGTCAACTTTATCAAAACATCTAGTAAACAGCTTTAACGAGCAAACTAGAATTATGGAGAATGGATTCCGCATGATCAATTCAAACATTGAAAAGCTTATTGCAAGTATAGAATTATGCTATTTGCAAAGAAGAAATGATGAACATGCCAATGATGAACATGGCAATGATGGACATGTCCAAGAAGATGTTGAAGATGATGCTACTAATGAAGATGAAGAGTGGCCTACAGAATTTTTGGATTCAAATTTTGATATCTAATTAATTATATTTTACTTTTGATAATCTTTGATTTATGTTACTTTCTCATTAAAAATAAGTATTTTTTTAAACACTGTTACGTGTACTATAAGGATATCGAATAAAACAATTTTTCTTGTAAACCAAAATATTTTTTATTCAGCTGTTTTGTTCTAAACAATAAGTTTTTATAATAAATGTAATAACATAATTGAATTTAAAAATCATAACATTAATTTTCTATTTTTGGATAATTCAAGTTACTTTATATATAATATAACTATATTTTAACATAATTTTCAATGTCACTAAATATAATTATGTTTTATAATATACTTATAATATATGTATACACAAATTTGAATTATCAATGAATTCAAAATTAACTACACATTTTTATCCCTGATCGCTAGCGCCACCATACGTCAAGACAACGCTGATACAGTATATATACTTTGCCAAAAACATTGTACTCCAAGTTTACATGATAATAATTGGACAAGCGATATACCGACCGCGATAAATGCTGTTAAATACGTGTATATCGGTCAAGAATAAGGCCCCAGGAGAGAAAGTTACCTTCTTCCTAGCGTAAGTTTTTAATACTGGTCGATCAACGATGGTGGGCTGATTGCCATTTAAGTCACCACCGGTAGGCACTTCAGGGAGATCATCTCGAATTACGTACGCAGGTTTGTAATTCGTTGACTTCAATGTCGAAAACGCGGTCAGACGAACGCTATAATATTTTATATGGGCCCGTGTAAGGCCTCTCTAATGACTTTTTGGTCATATTGCGCATGAATACATGAGTACAAGAATATAAGTCTTTGAAACAAAATGCACGCTTTTTATAATGATGTGCGACAGATACTGGACGGACCTGACGCATATATTCGCGGAATTCCTCTATGAAAAAATTTGGATCCGGAGTAAAGTCTTCAGGGAGGAAAAACTCACCTGGAAGATGCAAAGTGGTGCCAAATACAAACTCCGCAGGAGACACATTTGTGTCCTGACGGAGGTGACAACGTAAACCTAACAAGACAGTACTTAAGGTGCGGGTCCAGTCCTTGTCCACATGGCACATGATCGCCGCTTTAAATGTTCGGTGCCAGCGTTCAATAAGGCCATTCGCCGCAGGGTGATACGCCGTAGTGCGTATGCGCTCGCAACCTATAAGTGACAAAAGAGCCGTAAATAAGCGCGATTCAAATTGTGAGCGCTGATCAGAAGTGATGACATTGGGTGCTCGATATCGCGAAACCCAAGTATCATAGAACGCTCTAGCAACCGTTTGAGCTGAAATTTCGCGCAGCGGAACCGCCTCGACCCAACGCGAAAAACGATCAATCATGGTGAGCACGTACTCGAAACCATTGCGATTGGGAAGGGGACCGACTAGATCAATGTGAACATGGTCGAATCGTCCTTCGGGTGCGACAAATTTATCAGGAACAAGTTTTAAGTGGCGAGAAATTTTCGACTGTTGACAGTCTAAGCAATTTTTACAGAATTTTGGAATATTACGGTGCACATTAGGCCATACATAGCGCTGCCGAATGAGTCAATGGGTAACCTTGGGACCTGGATGGTCCGGCTTGTGGAACAAGTTGAATACTGTTTCACGAAGAGACTCAGGGATATAAAGGCGGATGGCTTCACCGGTGATTTCACAATATATAGTAGTTTCAGAGATAACGGATAATCCAGAGACTCGCGAATTGCTTTCAGCTACTCGTCAGCTTCCTGCTTCGCGGCTAGATCATTGAGGTCAATTTCTAAGGGTAGCCTGATTGACTCGACCCGAGAAAGAGAGTCGGCTACTGTGTTCTCTGCACCTTTGATGTACTTAATTCGAGTAGTATATTGCGCGATAAGGGATAACTGGCGCGTTTGTTGCGGTGATGCCTTATCGGATTTCTGCATGAAAGCTTAAATGAGAGGTTTGTGATCTGTTAAGATCTTGAAGTCTCTGCCTTCAACCAGAAACGAGAAGTATTTAACAGCTTCATATATGGCCGTGAGCTCACGATCATATGCACTGTACTTCCGTTCTGAAGGAGAGAACTTCTTCGAGAAGAAAGCTAAAGGTTCCCATATTCCAGTGAGGGAAAACTGTTCGAGAGCAGCGCCCATACCGGAATCAGAGGCGTCAGAAACGACGCGGATATCCGCACCAATGCGGGGATGTACAAGCAGGGCGGCTAATGCCAGTTCCTGCTTGACACGGACAAAGGCTTCCTCTGCCTCGGGCGTCCACGGAACGGGGCACTTGTCATTTTTACGAGAGTCAGTGAAGAAATCATTCAGAGGCGCCTGAGCAGTTGCAGCATGAGGTATGTTACGCCGATAGAAGTTTACCGTGCCAACAAACCTACGAAGCTCTGCTCTGGTTTGAGGTTTTGGGAAGTTCACAATGGCTTCAATCCTGCTTGGAATGGGGCAGACGCCTTCACCATTCACAAGATAACCTAAGAATTCAACTTCTTCAACTGCGAAGGTGCATTTTTCAACATTGAGACGAAGATGAAATTTCTGAAGACGTTCAAAAGCCATACGAAGATGAGAGTAATGTTCTTCATGTGAAGATGAAGCAATGAGTATATCATCAATATAAAGATACACAAAATCCAAGTCACCTAATGCGTTATTAATATAACGCTGGAAGGTTTGATTGGCATTGCGAAGACCGAAAGTTATGTACATGAATTCGAAGAGACCAAGTGGAGTAATTATGGCCGTTTTCGGGATATGTTCCGGTGCAAATTGAACGCTTTATGAAGATCAAGCGCCGATAATATCTTTTTGCCATGAAGATTACTATTACAGTCATGAAGATGAGCTGTGGGATATTTATCAGGGACGGTGACAGTCTATAAATGCCTATAGTCACCGCATGGTCTCCAAGAGTTGTCTTTTTTTCTGCTCCATATGAAGCGGACTAGCCCAAGGACTGCTGGAGGGTCGGCAAATGCCTGCCTCAATACAAGCATCGAACTCAGCCTTTGCAGCCTTGAGTTTGTCGGGAGCAAGTCTACGAGGGCGCTCAGCAACCGGAGGACCCAGCCGGTAGTTAAAATATGATGAAAGACATCGCTGTTTCTAGGGACTGTGGGTTTTGAAACACCCGTGATCTCTGGAAAGTCAGCAAGAATCTCCGCTGGTTTGGATCCGGGAGCTACTGCAGTAACAGACACAACCGGGAAGTCTCTGACCCGTGCAAGGGAATAAACCTTAGTGAAGGGATCAACCAGACGACTTCATTTAAAATCAACCAAAGGTCATAATGGTGTAGCAGATCAGCACCGATGATGGGATGCGGTACATCCGCGATGCAGAAGCTCCACCGAATGGGGCGGCCAAGGTTAAGAGTAAGCCAAGACTCGCCATAAGTGTTAATCAGCGAATTATTGGCTGCAAAGAGTCTGAAAGAGCTGGGCTTTCCACACCGCTTAGGCTCTGCTGGGAACAGCGAAATGTCTGCACCGGTGTCGATGAGGAATTTCCTGCCGGAAATGCCATCGAACACTTGGAGACGTTTAGATATACAAGGGCCTTCTGAAGCCGTCTCCTCAACAGAAGGTTGAGTTTTTTTGAGAAGGTTGTTGAGGGTTTGATTTCTTCCAATCCTCAAATTTAGAACACCACTCCCTACAAGAGAGGGGATTGTTCGCATACTTGCGATGCGCAAGACATAGGCCGGGAGAATCACGGCTGGATGAGCGATCTCGCCTAGACCTGCCTCTGGATTGAGAACTGGATGAATCTCAGTCCTTTGCCGAACCTTTGGAAAGCGTATCAACTTTGCGTTCTAAGCGATCCAGACGCTTGACATGGCCTCAAGGCTGATGGGGTTGGACTGATTCGAAGAAGCGGTGTTGATTTGGGGAACTAGAACATTGGAGATTGATAAGTGACTGGAGTCGATGGCTTCAACAATTTTATCAGCCATCTGCGCGAGTTTGTGGAGGTCAACTACCTCAGAGATTGCCAAAGTGGCTTTGCAATTAGAGGGAAGCTGGTCGAGGAAGACAGAACGAAGAATGTCATCACCCGCACCTGTATTTAAGCTTCGCAGACGTTTCAGAAGAAGCAAGGGTTTACCGATTGTAGAGACTTGGCCTTTGATAAGCTGGCGAAGGCGCGTTTCTGCGGAGGCACCGTAAGTGTCAATTAAATGCTTTTTGACTTAGTCAAAGATATCGGCGTGACGAGGATCAGCAGTGACAATGTCTCTAATGGCCTCAAAGGCTTCCATATCTAACTTTTCGGAGATAAAGTCCGCTTTCGTCGCACCCGTCGTAATACCGGCGTTCCTAAGCGTAATCTCCGCCTGTGCGAACCATACCGCCGGATTGTCGCGAGAATAAGAAGCAATTTTGGGTTGCCGGTATATCGCATTTACTGCCGGAGCATGAGACGCAGCTTGGTTAACCGCTGGATCGTTCTGACGCTCTAAGAGCTGTTGCATTTGCTGCTGTAGAGCGGCGAATGCCGCATCGTCTACAGGCATTTTGGCGAAAGGAATGTACGCGAGACTAAAAAATCTGATGCGGAGAAACTACCTCTACGTGACTCGAGAGTGCACGTGAAGGTAAGAAGAAAATCCTATAGCAAACCCCGTGAAAATGGCTAATCCTACGCTTCCCGGGGGTGACGTAGAGACTAGAGAGAGAAGATCCAACTCCCCTGCTAGGATTGATAAAACACCTAAATTGCCTTACGCCGGTTGCGTATCACAAGCTCCCTGGTTGGTGCTCGCAGGCACCGACAATGGAATTAAAAGCTACGGCCTTAGCTGCGACTTGAAACTATGTACTAAAACCACGTGAAAAGCTAAGAGAGATTCCAATTGCGCACCTAGATTGCTTTACGCCGCTATGCGTATCACAAGCTCCTAGTTAGTGCTCGCAGGCACAAACAGTATTTTTAAAGCTAGCCTACACTAAAACTTGAAATTAGTATTGAAGTTATTAGAAAATCGAGTGAAATGTTAAGAGAGATCACTTTCCCGCTTAAAATAAAAATAAAAATTTGTTTCTTAAAAAAGAAATTTCTTGAAAAGAAAAATACTAAAAACGTTTTATTTATGATAGAATTTATAATAGATACGTAGTAATTAACAAATTTAACGCTCGCACACTTCTATCGCACGCATACCTTACTAAAAGATAAAAAAACTCTTGAGGATGACGTCGATAACTGCTGGGCGACCTCGGAGAAAGCTCGACGAGGTGCAGCAGACGTCCTCACGTTGCTCAACAGGTGCGTTTGAAGGCGCCAGTGACGGTGGCTTCACGCAAGTACGCACCTGGAGATCTGCCGATGAAAGACTGTAATGCCTCGGAGATGACTCGACGAGGCACGGGGATTGCGCAGGTGCGCTTGAGGCTCTCGGCAGTTGGTTGCAACGGCAAATTTTTGATACACGTGTGCACCGGCGTGCCAGCATGCACATGGTGTGAATTGCAACCTTGAGATTTTCTTATGCGCCGTCGTGCCAGCACGCATAGGGAAACTCTGAAGAAATCTTCGGCGGCAGCCAAGTGCCGCAAAATTCGCCGAAGCTGGTAGTGCGGCACTGATTCCAAGTGTCGCACGGGCGGTGGCGGCGAAAAAACGTCGCGGCAGGTGCCAACCTACCTCTTCCTCCTCGGCTTGTAGTCGGGGTCACCAATGTGGGGATTTGTCGCCCACGTCTCCACCGGTTCCAGGAAAGGAAACGGGAGAGAGAAATTAGAGTCGTGTGTAAACGGTAACAAGGAGGTTTATTGAGGATGTACAATGGACACACGTCCATGCGCTCGTAGGCTCGAGCAACGACTGCCGCTCGCAGGCAGCTTCTCGCCGAAGGCAGCATGGCCGACTTCCCCCACTCTCGCAGTTAGAGTGAGAGGGAAGATCGCAACCCCTACAGCTTCACGAGAAGGGAGAGCGCGCGAACACAGCTGAGTGAGTGACTAGAGGTGCAAAATGACCAGTCTTTTTTTATAGGCCAATTGACTTTAAAAAAGACGGTAAATGACGAAAATGACCGTCCGGTCATTTTTTACAATTTTTGAATGTAATAAGACCGTATTTTTTTGAACGGTCACAAAATATTGTCTTTTATTTTAAACAAATTATCAATAATTTGTATAAGAAATAAATCTTCTTTCTCCACCTATATAGGTGAAAAAAGACCGTATTTCTTTTTAACGGTCACAAAATGTCATTTTTACATAAAAATATATAAATATAAAATTAATTAAATGGTGAGGATGTTTTCAATTATTAATTTTGCCATTATTTGATAGCAGTTTATTTGAATGTTTAACATTTATGTTTGCATTCAATTGCTCTTTTTCTTAAAATACGAACACAGGAACAATCGTTAATTTGTGACCAAATCGTCACAAAATTAGCTCTGGTTAACGGACGGTCAATTGACCGCGTTAGGACCGTCTTGTTTTTTGACCGGGTCAGTTTTCACCTCTACACGTAACATACACACACGAACGCAGGCACACACACACAGTGTAAAAAGGACTACGCTGCGATGCATGTCGTACGCGTATACATACATATGTATATATATATGGGTCATTCCATGCCAACCGGGAGAGCTAAAATATAAAATTTGCCCAAACCTGGTTGAATATGTTCAAAATAACCAAAAAAGAACAGAAATAAATTTTCAGCATGATATTTGGAATTGTTCAACAGTTATTCTAACCTCTAAATTTTTAAATTTTTAATTTTTTCATAAAAAGGCAATTTTCATGATTTTTTTTTACAAAAAAACTTGAATATTTTTGTATAGCACATTATATGAGAAAAAGTTTATTAATATGGTGAAGAATCATTGTGAATTTTTTGGAATGGATTGCCAAAACTTTTTACAGTTGGCGTTGACAGCATACCTTTTAAAGTTGACATCTCTGGTTCGCCCAGATTTAAAATTTTGAAAAAATATGTAAATCTTATTTTTATTATTATCTTTACAATCAATTTGATTTCAGAGTGGGATGCCCAAACTGAAACATCTGACAGATGATGGAAGTTCTGGAAAATATCGCAAAAACAAATGTTTCCCATATAATGTGCTATACAAAAATATTCAAGTTTTCTTTGTAAAAAAATCATGAAAATTGCCTTTTTATGAAAAAACTTAAAATTTAAAAATTTAGAGGTTAGAATAACTGTTGAACAATTGCAAATATCATGCTGAAAATTTGTTTCTGTGTTTTTTTGGTTATTTTGAACATATTCAACCAGGTTTAGGCAAATTTAAAATTTTAGCTCTTCCTCTTGCCATGGAATGACGCATATACATATATACACAACAGCTCACGTGCCAGATGTTGCGCGCGCCAGCGTGAGTACATATAGCGGCTAGTTTTTTCCGACTTTGACGCGATAAATTTATATTAAGGGGGGAAATCAATGTGATTAGGAAGAAGCAGCAGAGTTGAGCAAGCGTGTACACTTCTGTATATTCTATATATGGGACGTTTCACGTGAACCGATCCGCAGAAATAATTATAATTGCTAAAAATTTTTTAAGTGACAGCTTCCCTCACCAATATGAAAATCCTGAAATTGCTAAGGCACATATGTATAAATAAAGATCTGAGATTTTTTGAAAAATGTAACTTTAATAACTAGCAAGATCATGCGCTCTCTGCGCGCTCTTTTTTGGTGCAACACTGTATGACAATGAATATTGCAATATTATATTGCATTTATTTATTTATTTATTTTTTTAATATTCTGAGATTTATACAATTTTACACCGAACCTGGTATTGTATTTATTATCTTATTATTTGCAATGAAGGCATTTTGAGGTTAGAGTTCCACTGAAATGCAATTTTTGTAGCTTTCTATTATGTAGAAACAGATTCTAACAAAAAATATACTTTTATTTTCTATTTTTCTAGTTTTAAATGATTTAAATTCTCACGGTTCTTTTCGGACCAATTAGATAAAATCTTAAGAGCCGACCTAAATTCAGCGTCGATCAATCACGAGCTTATAGTTTATCGGACTTGGCCAATTCCAAACGTTTTATTTTGGCTTGAAATTTCCTTCATCACTTTTTTAAGAGAAAAAATTTTGGTTAAATATTAACGTTTGATATTTTTTATCTTAGAAACTTGAACTTTTTGTATAGCATATTGTATTTGAAAAAGTTTGAATTTAGCAATTAGAAAAAAAAATGGTATTTTTTTTAGACCTTAATTTGCAAGTGTCGGATTGGTCAATATCTGACACAAATTTATGAACCAATATTAGTAGTGCGACAAGGACAATTTGTTATAATTCTTTTTTATTAAAAGTTTACAGTAAGATCTTTATAATAAGCCCAGAACTATTTGTTGCAGAGCAGATTGAAAAAAGTTATGCTTTTTTAAAATAATGTAAAATATTGATAATACTAGAGTGTTGGGCGCGCTATTTATGTAAAGTTTGTGTTATTGCGATATATAAAAACATATATATATATATATACATATATATGGATACTAATTGGTACTTTTGAAGAGATATCACGTATATATCGGTACTTTTGAAGAGATTGAGGCATTT
>JAYJLV010111094.1:0-11266 GCA_036873485.1 Torymus texanus | reverse complement strand
GGAACTTTTTGTATGGAAAAATTTTTCAAAGTATCACTTTTGGACATTCTGAAATGCCGGCCGCCTGCAGGTTAAAACATAAAATTGAAGGAAAGTATATAGATATTTTATTATTCATATATTATGTCCCATAATCAATTAATTTTAATTTCATTTATTAAAAATGACAGCTTTTTTTATAAAACAAAATATTGATTACTTCATAGGCTACGGATAAAACAGTTACTGAAAACTGTTTTCAAGATATATTTATAATAGATTTAAGTATTATTTTGTACTTGAGCTACTCTACTTTGATGATTTAGTATTTTATTCAATTAAAAGTGTATTTACAAATGCTATAACAGTCAACATAGTTGTAGTTTAAAAAATTACCCATACAGTTTATTTTTTTATTTACATTTGTCTACAACTATAAAAAGTACTTCACATTTTAATCAATAAAATACAGATTCCCCTACAATGTTCATACCCAGTATTCCCTAATGACCCTCATCCCTTTCTAAATCACCCCTTAAAATATGTTTCCCTCATATACTCCAAACTACTGCCACTACTGCCATTTCTCCCACCTTATTCCCTTCTGCCTCAATTGCCCACTCAAGAACACTAAAAATAATTCTCTCAACTACCCACTACTACATCCATCAACCCACACACCTATACATTCATACACCCAAGCATCGTCCTCCTTCCGCCGACAAGGATTGTTGGAAAAAAACTTTCCTCGAGTCTGACTCGTCGTCCATCCTGCCGTAACCCAATTCGGAATCAAAGTCCGCGTACCCTCTCTCTCTCTCTCTCTCTCTCTCTCTCTCTCTCTCTCTCTCTCTCTCTTCGTGAGCGAGAAAAATTATTGATTGCCCGACAGGGGCCACGCCGCCGCCGTCAAGCCTCCCCCTCCGAAAAAACAGACGCGGATCGATTGCAAGGTCCGGAATATTCAGTCATTGTACGTACAACGCGAACCAGGAGGAAGTGCGTGTACTCGAAAAGATAGAGATAGAGATAATGATGATGATGACGACTTACCTGCCGCGCTCGAATCCACCGCGTCCACCACGTGGAGGTCCGCCGGGACCTCCGCGTCCACCGCGAAAGCCGCCTCGTGCCGGTGGTGGTGCGTCTGCCATCTCTATTATGTATTCCTTCTCACCAACTGATAAGCTCTGCAAAACGTCGAGGCACAATTGTAATCAGAGAAAAGCAATAAGCGTCGCACACAGCTCTCTTCTATACAAGACGCACACGCGGTGGCGGCGTCGCTCCCGCCTTTTTCGCTCCGCTTTCTTCTCTCGCTTATATGTCTCTCCACCCCCACACACACACACACACACACAACAGACACGCAGTTACAGACACGCGTTTATAAACGACGCGCACTCTCCGTTTTGTCGTTAATCACACTTTTTAAGCATCGACGATGGAAATTTCGTTATTTTTCTTTTACGTCCTATACTTACGCTGATGTGAGAGCGTTACGAACGCTTCGGCGTGCTAGGTATATGACGACGACTATGTGCTTGCGTACTTGGCGAGGCGTCGCTTCTGACTCGGCGCCGACCGTCGTCACTTCGTAGTCTGCGACTGTGTGAGAACAGCAGCAGTCGGAAAGAGCGAGAGAGAGACAGAAGGAGTCGAAGATGGACGATGCCGCCGGAAACCGGAGCATCGACCATGCCGCTGTCGTCGGCCGCCGCCGGTCGCGCGGCGAACTCCCCGTACGCGGCGCGCCGGAAGTTGAGTATGATATGATGTCATGTGCTTGGCGATATCAACGACGCGGTATTTTTCAAATGAGTTTTATTTATTTATTCATATTTGTTTTACTTTTTTTGTAGATGATAAAACTCGTAATATTTGTTGGTCGTTTGTGAATTTTAGCGATTGATTGTAGTTTAGGAGGATGTTTTTTTTTAGGTTATAGGAGTGAGGATTGATGCTGTGGGAGTTAGCAGCAAAGTGGAGTATAAGCGGATAGAGCTAAAGAAGGCTTGGGAACTATGTAGGGATTAGTCAGATGACGGTGACGTCATGGATGCCAAATTTTAGGCCATATCTTCCCGCGTGTGTGTACTTATAGCGTCCGTGTGTATAACTATATAAGCGGTAATACTAATTATAATCGGCTTATGTATGTAACATGCTGCATTGGTTTTGCATTGCTGAAATGCTGAGTAACGTTAGACTTCTGATGCTACGCATGTTTGTTTATCTACTGATTGAAGAGGAGAGTATATATATATTTAAGTACACAGAGAAACATTTATTTGTATACTTTATTTTTTTTTATAAGAAAATTTATTATTTTTACAGTAGCGCCGACACACACCTGACATGAGGGATTTTTACTATTTTAAATATTAATTTTAAAGATTTTCATGGCAAATTTTGTTTTTTGTAATAGTACTTCTTATGACTGCTGCAAAAATAATAAAAATTACTGTTTCAAATAGTAAATTTTGCTCCATTTACAATACACACATATTTTTTTTTCGATCTAAAATATGTAATTCTACTGGAATTATCTTTAACCTTATGCGAAAGTACCAGTAGGTGGCCGCCGAAGCACATATATAAAAAATTTTAATTTATCTTTATGAAATATATACCAGACAACTAAACCTATACTGTTAATTAATAGAATTTATATATTTAGATTAAATTTAAAAAAAAGTAATCTCTTTTTATTCATCAATGTAACTTAAAAACATATATATATATATATATATATATATATACACACACACACACACACACACACACACACTATTAAGTGCATACGGCGGTCGCTTATTGGTACACAATTTTTGATGGCCAAATATTGGTACTTTTACCTCACGTTCACAATCATTGGAAATTAACGAATAAAATATATAAATATTGTCCAAAGAAATGTTTCTAATAGACAGTGTTCTGTTTGGCGAATATCACTTTATATATACCTCCATATTACATAAAAAATCGTACTCGTGTAATATAGTAGTGGGGGTTTCCGATATACTTATATATATAGCCATGGAAATACGAAAAAATAATAATCTTTATTTCTGCTTTGAACTTTCGTACAAAATTTATTAAAAAAAGAAGGATAATTCGATTAATGATACTTTTGTTGCATCGAAAAGTTGATGAAAAATTATAATTCAGTGCAAATGGTATATAAATTACATATATCTGATGTTCGATAGTGATTAGAGAATTACAAAAAAGAGGTTTCGTCGAAAAATTGTATATACTATTTTTCCATATTTTTCTTTATAAAACTACCTATTCCCAACCTCATCAGCTAGAAGAGAAGACCCGTTATTTGAGCGCATCATGTCTAGCTGCGTGGCAAATTGACCGCATGAATGGTTCGCGCCGGCACCGGCGTACAAATCTTAAAGGTATTTTTGTAGATTTTGGAACACCGCTGCGAAGTACAATAGGACAGTCAGATCTTAATAGCTTTAGCGCCGGCGATTGTAAGTAGCAAATTACCGAAGACATGTGTATATGTCTGAATACACTGCTCTTGAAAAGCAAAGAGAGAAAAAAGTGATGTATATGAGTAAGATATGATGTTATTTATAATTTTTTTGCACAGTTTTTTGCAACATTAAGTATATCAGCGCTCCAAGATAATACATTTGGCAATAATACCGGTGTATTTTATCGTTGTTCGATGTAAGTCTGAGGAACATTGAAAAGTACTCTAATATATAATGTACTTTTAGTGATATAGCAATTCCGATAATATATTTTTTAGATTTATAGCAACGGGTAATTTTGTCTTTGATAAATTTATTAGAAATGTTTCGAAATTCATTAACATTATTACCACGTTTTTTTCAAAGTATTTCTTGTAATAAGTTTGTTAAAAAATTTCGGCAATGTTTATTATAAAAATGTTGTGACTTGATTTTTTATAAAAATTTTATGACATTGTAATGCAAAAGTCGTTACGTAAAAAACGCGCAGTCGAGTTCATATGAAATGACGCGACATCTGATTGGATAAGTTTGCTTAGCAGCCGCCTGCATTGGGGGAGTTCGAAAACCAGTCTTCGGCTCAACGGATGAATGGTAGAAGCGCGCGTGCGCGCGAGAGAGGGAGAGAAAGAGAGAGAGAGAGAGAGAAGGAGCTGCGTATCCCAAATCTGCATATCTTAACAGATACAAAGTTGATTCTAAAATGAATTTTGACATGAAGATATTCTTATATTCAAATAATTAAACACCAATTTTTTGCTAAAAAATTATTTTAAAAAAATATATTTTTCATAACAATCGCTTTTTTGTTATTAATCTTAAAATACTAATACGTATATGATTAATTTACTGTTTCTTTATGATGTATGGTGATTTCTTTATTATGGTAAAAAATGAAACGCAATACGGCCTTTAACTTAGAAAGCTTCTTTTTGAAATCTCGTCATCAACTTCCAGGATCTGTTTAGTATCGTATTTATAGCAAGACAAAGCCATTGAAAATAAGAATAAGGACACGGTATCATATTCCGCGTGTGCCTTATCGTCGCACACCCCACTACTTCGAAAGTTCCCGCTCCCGTGCGCGACTACGCGAACAAAAACACCAGCAGCGAAACTTGTCCCAAGCCGCTGAAGCAGCTGAAATCTGCCAGGCCGACTCCCAAAAATCACATTCATCACCAAAAACAAGCAACGATCAACCCATCAATCCTCTCGTCCTCTCGCACAGCTGAGAAGTCACGATATCGCTGCGAAAAAGCCATTATCAGGCAATTCAACGGCGTCGCCAGTTTGATCCACGGCGGTATAACGTCGCGCGTACCACGTGACCCCGCGAAGGCACACTATTGGCCATACCGGCGCCGTTTGAATTTGAACGCTCGCGAAGGGCCGTTGTTCCTCGACTGCCTGTGTACCCGCTCGACGACGAGTGCGCGTTGCAGCACACACACCGCACGCAAGAGGAGAGAGAGAGAGAGAGAGAGAGGAACCGCCGTTGTCGTCGTCGTCGTCCTCCCTTCGTGTCGCGCGCGCGAAAAAAAGGGTACGCTGTAGCAGCACGCGAAAGGAATTCGTACATACACGCAGTCCTCGCGCGCGACAGGAAGAAAGAAAGAGAGCGAGTGAGAAAGAGGTTTTCCCGGGCAAGAGATAGAGGCTGACGAGCAGGCGCAATGTCGAAAGACGAGAAGGAGACTATCATCCCCGACCAAATCTTCGATAAGAACACGGGGAAGACTTACATCAAGGGCCGGTTCTTCGGCAAGGTGAGTTGTGTTCTACACAAGGTGGACTTGATGAGAAAGACAGGAATGGGTTAGTCGAGGCTCGCTTACAGTTTGTTTACTAACCGATTTTCAGGGCAAGGGTACTATACTCACCCCCGTGTTTTTCGTTCTTGAATACGTTCGTAGGATACCAGTTTTGTCCGTAGTTGTTTACGTGTTTTTGTTATTGTTCACTTTTGAAATTATGTAGGTTAATGCTGATAATTAACGAAGCGTGATTAACAGAGATCCTGCTGGTACTTTTTTTTGCTATTTCATGAACAGGGTTTCTTTTTCAGCACATGCTTTCTCTGATTGACATTTTGTAATGATGTGCAATGCTGTATTTAATGATAGACACAAATACCTAGTCTTGATTTTGCATGAAAAGCTATTGCTCCTTTTATACATGAAGCACTGCTAATGTTTAAAAATATCTGATGAAACAAAGCATTAGTGCTATAATTGTGTAACATATTGGAAAGCTTTTAATTATAGTATATTGTGTTGTATGAAAAAAGTAAAATTATCAGTATATACATAACATATATATTAGTTAAATGAAGATACAATTATCATTTGGATATATGTTTATGGGCTATGGATCTTTAATTGCATCATATAAAGTGAAACCATTAAAATAATTTCAATAAAACATCAATATTTACCATGAATCGACATTATTTTCAGGGTGGATTTGCAAAATGTTACGAAATAAGAGATTTACAAACGCACGATATTTTTGCTGGAAAAATTGTGCCAAAATCACTTATGACAAAAAGCAACCAACGAGAGAAAATGACACAAGAAATTGCTATTCATAAGAGCTTAAATCACAGGCATGTTGTTGGGTTCTACGGATTCTTTGATGATAGTTATAATGTTTATATCATTCTGGAACTGTGCAGAAAAAGGGTGTGTATTCATATTATTCAGAATTAAAATAAAAAAATGAAACAATTACAAGCATATTATTAGTCTGTGATAAAAAAATAAATAAATATTGTATTTAGTCTATGATGGAACTTCACAAAAGAAGGAAGGCTCTAACAGAATATGAAACTAGATATTATATGAAGCAGATCTTAGATGGAGTTCATTACTTGCATAAACATAGAATTATCCACCGAGATTTGAAACTTGGAAATCTTTTTCTCAACGATGATTTGAATGTAAAAATTGGAGATTTTGGATTGGCTACAAAACTTGAAAACGATGAAGAAAGGAAAAAGTAAATATTTTTTACTTATATAAATATTTTTTTGAAGATGTATACTTAAATATGTTTATTAATTTCAGAACGTTATGTGGAACACCAAATTATATTGCTCCAGAAATTTTAACAAAGGTTGGTCATTCCTATGAAGTAGATGTCTGGAGTATTGGTTGCATCATGTATACACTGCTTGTTGGGAAACCACCATTTGAAACATCAAGTTTAAAGGAAACCTATGCAAGAATTAAACAAGTAAATTATAAAGTTCCTCCACACATGAAAAATACACCAGCAATGTATATGATTTCAAACATGCTACAAGGAAATCCAGCAAAGCGATCAACTGTTGAAAAATTAATTAAGGATCCTTTTTTTGTCTGTGGTAAATAGATAAAACATTATTTTTTTAAAATTTGAATTTAATTAAACAGAATGATTTATAAATGCTACCTGTGATTTTTTGCTTAGTTAAGATATTATTATTATTATTATTTATAGGTTTCATGCCTGCAAGCTTGCCAATTTCATGTTTATCTATGGCGCCACGTCTTGACATGCTTGAATCATTCAATCGTAAACCTTTAACTGAAAAGGATATGAACAACAGTCCAATAATAATAGAAGATAATGGTAAATTAAATCAAAGTCCATGCAAAAATAAACAAAATTATCAAGCTTCACAAAAATCAGACCACGACATTGATACAATGCTGAAGAATTTGGAAGAACAGTTGAATACAGTATTTAAACATAAACCAGACACAGAAATGGGTAGCTCAGGTATTGTAAATTCAGTTGCTCTAATACAAAATCTTGTAATTTTTCTTAATGTTAGTGCATGTTTCCCAGAAATCCAGAGATCTTTCCAAATATTCCTCAATAATAGAGGCATAAACCTTATTCATTATTTCCTGTAATATCTCATTGATATAACTTGTTTTATGTATAGTATAAAATCAAGTTATACATTTTCATATAATTTTGTAATAAGGATTAATTGGTTCAATATCAATACTAAAATATTTGATGATAGATAATTTAATTTTGTTTTATTATTTTACTTTATAAGGAAAATAATTTATATTTGATAATTCATGATGTACTTAGATCCAGTGTTGCATTAAAACTATTAGTAACGCATGATTTTTAATATATTTTAATAAATTTTACTTTATCAGTTATTTAACGGTAACACAATAAATAATTTAATTTCAACTATAACATTAACTTTTTGAATATGTAGACGAAATGACCGACCCGGATGCGCAACCCTTTGTCTGGGTTAGTAAGTGGGTTGATTATTCGGATAAATACGGATTTGGCTATCAGCTGTCAGATGACGGTGTTGGCGTAATGTATAACGACGGCACTCGTCTCATAATGCTGGCGAATAATTTCAACATTCACTACATCGACCGGCTTGGTGAGGAGTTCTACTATACGATCAAGGACTATCCACGCCATCTCGAGAAGAAGATGAAGCTCCTCAACTTCTTCCTGCGCTACATGAACGATCACCTCATGAAAGCTGGCGGCGCCGTTGCTGTCAAGCAGAGCGACTCGCTCGCCCGGCCTCCGTACATGCATCAGTGGTTCAGGACGCAGACAGCTGTTGTAATGCTGCTGACTAACGGCCAATTACAAGTATGTGCATTTTTATAATTGTAAAATATATGTATGATGATTTTTTTATTTAATTTCAAGCCAAATATTTATTGGATCTTGGATTAAATTATTTTTATTTTAATTTTAGATTAATTTCCAAGATCACACGAAGATTGTTCTATGTCCCCTCATGTCTGCTGTTACTTATATTGATCAAGAAAAGAACTTCAGGACATATAGGTTCAAAACAATTCAAGCATACGGCTGCTGCCTTGGTCTTGCCAAGTGCCTTAATTATGCTCTCGGAAAAGTGAGTCTACTGACCCTCAAATCAATTGCGCGTATGACCGAGGGGATCACGAATTCGAATAAGTAGACGTAACTCAACGAAAAAAGCAACGAATCTGTCGATGGTCCTCCAATTGAGTCGTGCTCCGTGCTCTTTAAGAGAATGAACAAATCGAACTGCTTAGTTACATATCTCTACTGAGCTGTTAAGTTTAACACTTCATTATACAGATCTATCAATTAATTTTTTAAGAAGCCTTTCCTTTTTTACTGCAAAGAACTTTTAATGTCGCAAGATAGGTAGCTGTATTTTATTTTTTCAACACGATAATTAAGATTGTAATATCGCGAAACTTCGTTTTACTCATTAACTTTTTTTATACTCAGTATTTTTTACTACACGCAAAGTGAAAATTTGTATTGAAGTTTCGTGTATCATTCAGCTCGCTTAAAAAATGCATATTTTACTTTTAATCCGTGTAAGTATAACTTTTAGAAGAACTATTAAAACATAACAACAAACGCAACCACGAGTTATTATTTGGAGTTGTGCAATCGATAGCTAAACTCAAATATAGCTATGAGGACCATCATAGCTTTAATACGAGAAAGCTAGTGGAACTATTGCTTTCGTAACACGGTTCGATACTATAGCTATTCGAAAAGCTTGTACAGTAAATTTTTTATCGTGGATCATTCGGTTGCTTAACGAACAAAATAAGCCGTATACACCTGCTTTAGAAAACTCTTTTGCCATCTATTATTTAAATACTAAATAAGACGGTGATAACATTTTTATTTAAATAATGGCAAAGCATTTTAAGAATATTCTTGACGGCATTTTGACTTGATTGAGTCGAAGCAAGTTATTTAATTAAAAATATTTTAAGGTTTTTAGAATTGTGAACTCTCTTATTTAAGAAAATAATGCGTTATAATTTCCATACTATTTTGTAAATACACGTTTTGCCGGGATAACAAATTTATACTGTCAAATTCCATATATAAAAGTAATAAATTTTTAAAGTTTAATTTTATGTTGAACATAGGGTTTAGTTCAAAAATATTACCCAAACACATTTTCTTGTGAATTTCAGAAATCACTTTAGTAGAGAGTACAATAAGAAATATTACAAAGTTCACAAAATCAAATTTCAGTTAAATGTTAATCTTATTGTTATACTATTACTACTCTTACATCTTAATTTTTACTACCGTAATCTAAATATTTATAATTAAGTATATTTTGCAATTTTTTTAATCCAGTATAATTTGTGTATGACGAAGTTTGTACAATAAAGTTAATCTAATTTCATATTCAATGCTTCTCATTTACACCTCAATATTGTATCCTCGTAAAATTGTTGAGCTAAAAAATTTTCCATTATTTATGTCTCTAGTATAATCAATTACAATCCTAAACTGTTCTTTTGATGATACGATACGTTGTAAATACCTTTTTATCAAAAGTAAGTTTTAATAATTAATTTTTTCCATAATTACAAAGAGGAATTGAAGTAGAAGAAGAGAACTTTAATAATATCGATAAAATTGGAGGCTCCTGTATAAATTTATGTGTATTTGAGAATTACGAAAAATTAATTGATCGATAATCAAATCATTTACAATTTCTACAATTTTCAAGTACAAATAATATAACACGGATCGCTCCTTCAGGTTCGTCTATAACTTGCCTTCGGAGCGCTCCCCTTCTTGATTTGCACCAGAGCTACGATTTTAACGATTTTTGGCGTAAATTAATGTTTTTTTTTCTTCTACTTTCATTTTCTTCTTAAGAGTTTGATATTGATTAATCATCGTTAAACTATAAAAAAACGGCATAGGCAGTTAAAACAGTGTCACAAGATTGTTTTCGTGATGATGGTTTTAAATAAATTTTGTGAGATCTAAAATTTCATTATTTGACTTTTTTATATCTGCATAAAATGCTCACCGTTTGCAGTCACAATCAAAATCTTTCAAATAATGATTAAAACATTCTTATCTAGTTCCTTATCAAACTTCGCAGGCTCAAGACAATTCTGTGAGACGTAATAATAACAAAATTTATGAGTAATAGGTAAGTATAGTATAGGATATACTTTCACCTTGATTTAAGGAGGTTCTGTTGTTAAAATCGACTTTCAATCTAACGATTTTGTAATATGAGTAACAAATGAAAATAAAAAATTCGAAATTATACATAAAATTTTTTAATTATAATAGTTTAATATAACTATAAAGTACAATAAATATTGTTAAAACTAATTTCCGTGAGCTAAAAGGAAATTCAACAAAACTGTCAAATCTCTTTTACTTTTTATCCAATTTTAAAGTGATTTTGTTCTGTGTTCAATTCCGTGTTCAATGCTAGCGAAAGGTACCGATATGATAATCAGAAAATTATCAAAAACATTGAGTTACATAATTCAAAGGTTTGTTAAAAACGTACGTGTACTTATAATAAACAATTATATTAATGTAACTTTATGTAGGACTTGATAATTTTCTTATAGATGACAGTAACAATAAGTTTTGACGATCATTAAATTCTATTATACTAATAAAAGGATATATTTATAGTCAATATATTCATTAACTGTGAATATTAAATGACTATACTTCAATATTAAGTTACTAAATATATTAACTATAAATATATCCTTCTTTCAGTGATAAAAAAAATGTTTTTCGTTATTTCGGTTCCCTTGATTTTACTGTACTAGAAGTGTTAATGCGCGCTGCGCGCCCCCTATCGTGGGCCAATCAAATTTTACATGTCCATTTCAAATCGACCAATCATAATCATTAGAGGTGCGACAATCTCAAGTCCATCTCTTTTTTATACACTCCGCAACAAAATTATCGCAACAAAATTTTTCATCGAAAAATTGCCATTTTTCAAATGCTTGTAA
>JAYJLV010111083.1:0-11266 GCA_036873485.1 Torymus texanus | reverse complement strand
ACTCCACTCATTGTATTAGCGATTTATTTATACATAGACAAATGATATATAACTTGCGCTGTCATCGTGAACTTCTCAAAGATAATCTTCCTTCTAACTTTGGATTCAACTCTGCGGTTAATAGAATGAGAAGACTGTACAACATACTTCCGAGCAATATTCGAAATATTAACTCTGTCGATATTTTTAAACGTAGTTTAAGATCTTTTGTTTGTAATTTTAAGTAAACTTTAATTGTATTTTGTTTTCGTTTATTTTAATAGTATTGTATTTGCGCCATTCTACTATGTTTTCTGTGTACAAGGGCTTATTGCCCGTCTACTTTTCAAAATAAAAATAAAAAAAAAATCACTTGATACTTGTAATTTAATATAGCACGTATTTTCTCTAGGGTTTAATTGTTAAAAAGCCTTTTTATCAAACTTTATCTTAACGTTGTTATAAGAAACTCTTTTCAAAATCCCCCTTTTCAAAGATAAAACATTCAGTCAAAAAGTAATGTATTTAAACTTTCAAAAAGAGAAAGCAAAACAAACTAAACGAAATAAACTTTTATTTGCTTTTTCGAAACCAAAAAACCTTCCACTAGTTCAAATTCGAGCATTTAAATATTTTTTTTTATCCGAAAACACAAATAAAAGTTTATTTCCTCTTCTTTTCTTTTTCAAACGTTTCTGAGAGGTTTTTTTACAACTAAATAGTTTACTTTTGATGTTAAGGTTTAAAAACAAAAATTTTTCCTCAAAGTGAAAACACTTTTACAGTCTTTTAACATATATGTTTGGTATATGCAGTACACATGTAGAAAAATTCGAAAAAATGTTATGAAAAAAAGAAAAGATAAAAATTTTTAAAAGATATACGTACTCGTGCAGGTTTGTTTTGATATTTTGAGTTAATATGAATCTATGAAAAATTCGAAACATGGTTAATTCGATGGCCAGCTTCTGTAATAAATAACTTTATTTCTAAAGAATGTTTAAAAATGATTTCCTTTATACATAGATCGTTTTGTGAGGAAGTGTCACTCATATATTAAAAAAAAAACTAAAGAATGTGAACTTTCATCTGCGTTGTTTTTTTTAAAAGGCTCATATAACTTTTGAAGGAATACAACTTTTTTTATTCGGCAAAAATCGAATTAAAGCTCGTAGTCTCCAGTTTTTGTTATATATTTGTTTAAAAGGCATATGTCACCCTTCCCGATGAAATGATTTGTGTAACTGAAAGTTACTTTTAACGTTAAAAAAAAAACATAAAATAGAGTTAGTTTTGCCAAAAAATCTTGAAACCAGAATTACAGTGACTATAAATTTTCTTTACATTTAGGACCAATAAAACTCAGTCTAGTACGTGTACCTAAAGCACAAAAAAAACTTTATTAATTCTTCCTATACCCATATATTATTTAAAATATTATCTATATAGAATTACCTATAACCATAATTACAAAACATAACCATAAACTGAATTCAACAAAAATTGTAAGCTCACTCTTCTATCCCACCATCCTCTACCACCAAATCGAACCACTAGCATTGGCTGGAACGTGCGACACGTCGCAAAACGATAATCAATCACATCAGCATGCAAACAACATCCCTCGTGTAGATCCAGTTCGATCAGAGCGAGCGAGTGAACGAGAGAGACCACATGGCAATTCAACCGCTGTGCAGCTGCCGTTCAAAAATGTCCCTCTACCACTGCTGCCACCGGCGCTGCGTACAAGATCGTTGTCATTAGCATGCGGGCGTCGCGATTGTGCGACGGTACCGAGGTTAATAATTGGAGTTTGCTCTCTTCCCCCTTCTCTCTCTCTCTCTCTCACATTTGAACGCAGTGGTAGCGGCGTTATTTGGCGGGCCAGAGGTGCGCGCCAGGTTATATACCGATTTTGCAGATTAAGCGTGTAGCCCTCATACATATGTATATACATAGAGAGAGAGAGAGAGAGAGAGAGAGAGAGAATCGTACTACGCGCGCGCTTATTCATGAGTAGGCACGTGTATATGCAGAGGGAGGAGGCGGAGGCGGAGGTGGAGGTGGCGCGCGCATTAAGATAATCAAGTTAATAAGCCACGGCGACGTACAAAGCCCCGCGTAATATACTTTACCGAGTAGTATACGTTTGATATATCAAGAGAAGGTGAGTGGAAGGGTAGGAGATTGGACTAATGAGCCAACGTATAATGAATCCGTGTAGAAGATGCATATGACGGGTACCGGCGTTGTGTCTTTTGCCGGTGTGCTAATGCGTCATTGTTATAGACCGCCGGTGGTGTGTATAGTCGGTGAGTGGTTGCGGTTGAATCATAGTAGTCGATGTTCTGTGTAATATGCGCTATTGCGGGTCGACTATGGATTGTAGCGGAGTGGAATGCAAGCATGATTTTTGATTCGTTTTTAAGGGGATCGCTGAAAGGGAAATGTTGACTCTTTTGTATATAGTTGCTTAGCTTGATAAGTTTCTATCGATTTGTTCAGTAGCCCAAAAGTAACTGCAATAAATTTTATGTTCAAAGAAACTCCATTAATTTTAACTAATACGTATAATCTAATGTTATGTAATGATTACGTACGAAAATCTAATGATAATTAGCGAATATTCACTGATTAATAATTACAACAATAGCACTGATTTGGTATCAACGTAAACGTGTTGGTTAAATTTTCGAGATTACACGGAAAATACGCAACATATATAACTGACCCGACATTGTAATAATCTCTTCGAAATATCTCACTCTAGTTACGAATAATCGAATTCTGTTCCAGCAACGTGCTGCGCTCATCAACTACTATCCGATCGATCAGAATCTGATCGATCCAATACAACTTAATACTACGCGGTTTGTTTCAAAGGCGCAGAGAAAAGCACATCTCTCCCTCTCTTTCGTTAGATTCGAAGCGCCAAGGTCCTAATTCTCCGTTATAGCAGGGATTAAGATACACTCCCCTCCTTCTTATCCTTTTCTACTCTCGCTCTCTGCTATAGTATACACTCGATTGAAAATTAGGTTAATCGAAGGCTTATTCCGTTTTCGCGGTTTATACGCGCGCTTGCACAGGGCCGGCAAGTTTTTAAGCCGTTTATTGCGCTGTTACTCCTCTCTTTCGAACTTTGTAAGCCTTTCCTTTTTCAATCGGATGAAGATTTCTCTCCTCTCTCTCTCTCTCTCTCTCTCTCTCTCTTGTTCTCTTCGACGTGAATAATTAATTTCAAGATGCAATGATAACGACAATGACAGCTACAGCTAATTCGCCAATGGGTAATTCGTGGAATAATGTCCCGTCAGTTGGCAACCGCGTTTGCGGGTTAACGCCTTCGCGCCGAGTATAAAGCTAGAGGTAAAGAGAGAGAGAGAGGGAGAGAGAGAGAGAGAGAGAGAGAGAGAGAGAAAGTGAGAGGTGATACACAGAGAAGGCGCAAAGGAGCGCGAGAACAGTGTCTGTGTTAGGATAATCTAATGAGAAGTCAGCCTCTGGGAAATTGTATTATGCCAGTCAACGGGAGGACGAGAGAGAGTGAGAGAGAGAGAGAGAGAGAGAGAGAAAGAGAGAGGAGGAGGGTAGAAAGGAGGGTTGTAATAGGTTGAGAGATGGACGACGCCGGTGGTGGGAAAGTTTTCGGGGCGCAAATGTATGGCTCGCTGACGATGAATGGTCGACTTTTTGCTAATTGGCAACGCGTCGAGTTGAAGAGGGTATAGGTGTGTATGTGTATGTATACTGGGATCGAATGGTAATGCTTTTGACCATTTTGACTAAAGTGAAAATGGCATTCAAAGTAAATATAGCTTGTTTCGTTCATTTCTATTCTCAGAATTACGATGTTTATCAGCAATGCATTTCTCTGAATAAATATTGTACGATATTGTTTTACCTCGTAATTGTTGCATTATTAATTAATTTCATTTCGTGATCAATCAGCGAATTCAGGCAAATGGTCAATTCAACAATAATGAATAATTCAATGCATTTAATAAATTAATAACAGTAGTTTTCAATAACAATGAATACTTCAAATATCCATTACAGAATAATCTTTTCTCAAATCCACAGTAAAATCCGATCAGACCGAAAAAGTGAATTTAATATTTCAACAGCTTACACGTGCGCGTCTCTCGACCAATTTAATTTTCGCGAAATCGAAATTGTCCGACCCAAAAATAATTCATGCGCTCTCTCTCTTCTCCTCCCTTTCTCTCGTCCATCGCAAGTCCATTTTTCCTGTGCTCTCGTCGTGTCCATCACTAAAACTTCGTCTCGCTTCCGGGATTCGACCCCTCTGTTGATGACTAACCTACCGCTAAGAACTTCGTCCCTGTGGACAGAAGAAAAAAGTTGCGCGCGTAAGAGAGAAGGAGAGAGAGAGAGCGACAGGTGGACGTAGCTTAAGAAGCCGCGAGAAATGATTGGGATTTTCGATTTTCCGATGGAACGAAAGTGTAAGAGAACGAGAGAGGAAAAACGACCTAGTAGTATTGGTCGGCCGCTGACACGTGACCGGTTTACCCAAGATTGGAAGTTACATCGTCAGGACTCGTATGTGTGTATAGAGGGAATATATTTTTTGGATTTCTAAATGACACACCGAAGTACGCAGAAATTTCAATATCTCGGTGAAAGTTGAAGAAAAGGAGAACTACGATTGCCCGTGAAGTTTTATTTCCATCCTCACATTTACGGTGCGACTTATTTCACGTATACATCTTCTTATTTGATAAATTTCCGGAAGTTTTTATAGAATTATTATTACTGTTATTAAGCGTCAATTTTTTTTATTCAAAACATTATTTCCACTCATTTCATTTCACTCTCCGCAGGTAGGTATTTTCGATGGCCAAAGTTATATATAGCCTGGCGCACTGTAAACAAGAACTTTTCTCCAGTGCTCAAATCAGAAATATTATCTCCCCGAATAGCAGCACGAGAAACTTTCTTAAGAGGTAATGGTATATACATGTATCCATTCCCAACAAACTTTTACTTTATTGTGAGACTTCGCATGAGCCATGAGATAAAATTCGCATGCGTCTGCATTGTACTGTAAAAACTCAAGCAAATTTACTTTTGCGTTTCGCAACTGGAACTATTATTTCAATTATCTTGTGCACAACATGAGTCGTTTTGTGTCTAGAAATCGTTTTCTACAATTCATAATTTCACACATATACGCATACATATTTATGGGAATGGGTCATCATTCGTTTGTCCATTTTCGGAGAATAGCCATGATTGGGTCAATACTTGGAATAGAGGAAGAAAGAAAAATGCTCACGGGGATCTTTAAAAATACCAAAAGGGTCGGGCAATGAGTCATACATAATGTTGACGTCTGTATGTAGTTCTACTTGTGTATGTGTAAGTGTGTCTAGTATTGTTACTATTTTTGCTGATATCTTTCAAAGGGATATATGTATTATTGTATAGAGTCGATTAAAGAATAATAAGCTAAGTAGAAATTATAAATTGATATAAAAGGTTTTAATATTGTTGTTTCATGCCATAAAAAGTGGTTTTGTAAATGACAGTGTTGCGCTTTTAATTGCAAGTAGTAAAGTACTTATACGTTAACATCCTCCAAATACATTTTAAGCACCATAAACTGTATAAGACACACTTGCCATTACAATTTACATCATTTATTAGTTCCTGTCATTAAAGAAGCTCGGCGTGCGCAATTATTAAAATTTACATGTACACTTGGGATAATGCATGTTAAACAAGGCATTCAACGTTATAAGTGCTCGCTTAATGGCACTCGTGACGACAAACATTATTATTAAATAATACATGCGCGTGTAGTTCCATGTGTAATGATACTAACAATTTAACTACGGTCAACAATTTGACAACGATTCTTTTAATTCTATCATAGTTCATTATATACATGTTAAAGTTTCCTACAAAGCATTTTATCGTGAATTCAAAATATTTTCCCCACTCCCTAAAAAACGAATAATTTTTTAATTCTGGATTAAAATCATCCACCGCAACACGTTCTCACCGCTCACAGATAAAAATTAAATCACGAGCGTCGGCGACACACAGGCATACACTCGAATCTGCTTTTTTCCCTCGGTATATCAGCCTTGCCGTACAACACGACGCGTAAAAGCACGTTTTTACGAATATGGACGCGGTTGGGTTTATTTCCGAGCCGCTTATCCGAGCTATGTCCAACAAATTGCATTCAGTCTGCGTGCGTAGAGAGAGAGAGAGAGAGAGAGAGAGAGAGAGAAAAAGGCAGACACGTATCACGAGGCGGTGGACAAAAAAAATAATAAAACTTTTTCATATTCGACGTGCGCCATTGTGCTAAATAAATTTGTGTCGCTAGCGTGAGTGCGCGCGTTTCTGGTAAACACGGATAGAGCAAGTTGCTGATATATAAAATTAAGTGTAATAAAAGTATATTTTTTCGCGTCCGAGAGCATTGAATTGCGGAAAGCGGTGCGGTATAGTTGAGCTATTCCGGTTTACTTTTATTTCGCGGAATGACTCTTTTTGAATGGAATTCGAGAAATGGGGATGAAAAAAGTGTAATACTGATGGAAAGACGTAACAATTTAGTTCTATACTTCGTTAAAGTTGAAGTGAAATTCTACAGATTGATAGACAAATGATAGTAAAATTTATTATTCTATCTAGTGAACTGAAAATATTGATACATTTTTGTAAAAATGAAATCTTATATTGGAAAAATTCCAAGTCTAACACGGGACCTTTTAAAATAATCAAGAGAGACAAAATTAAACTATGAATCAGTCTTTTTATGATATCGTCAAGTAAAAATTTCAAAGCTAAAGTGGTAACTTTTACTTTTAATATTTCGTAAGTGCATACAAATTGAATTTTGAAATTAAAAATTTTTTGATTGAAGCAAGAATTTGAACCTTGACCCTCAGCAGGACGAACGCTCTGATCACTTACGTATAAAATCATTATACTACACCTAATTTTCATAATAAAACTTGTATATTGATATACTTGTTATATAAGATAATATGTTGATGATTGAATACTTAAAATAACGTGTCAAATATTTTCTACCAATTACCTAAAAAATATCATAAATAATGTTTTTATCGTAAAAAAATTATAGTGTTTGTGTTTTGTCTCAGCATACTATCGATGTTGGGGTTTGTTCACATATATTTCTTACAATTTTCGTTATATTGACATAAGAGCTTACTACTTTGTGTTCACTTACGAGGACTAGACTTACTGGACACTTAAAAAATGAAATTAGTTTTTCAAAACTGCATCAGTGTGCACTTACAGCGCGTATAGCTAATACAGCTACTTTTATGATTATAAAAAGCCATATTTTTTACACTTCCTAGCTACCTATATATCTTATTAAACTATATCTTAAGTCGTAAAGTGAGGACGGGAAAATGTATGTGTTTGTGTGGCTAAAAAGGTTTATATAGATAGATATAGATGGTTATTAGGTATACTTATTTTTGGTTTAAAATAAAATATAACTATCGATACGGAAATATTATAATAGAAATATGATTTCAAATAAAAAATAACTGCGATTTGCATAAACAATAAAAAAAAAATAAAGTTAACGTAAATGGATTCTCTTCCATATATAGTGTCATCTGCTTCTTTTCCTAAACAAAAGAAATAAGGACATTTCAAGTTCCCCTTGGCAGCGGTGGCGGCTGACGGCATCAAAGGTAAAAACATCGCGAGCGCTAGCCCGTACAGCAATAAACGTAAACAAAATATAAATGGGAAAAAACAATGAAAACAGGATAGGAAAGAGATATGGAAAATTGAAAGATCTGATCGTAGAAAGAGACAGAAAGACCGAGAGAGAAAGAGAGAGAAAAGCATGAGAGTCTATTCCTTCGCTATAGCGATGAAGTAAGAGAAGGGGGGGGGGTAAGGAGATGCAAATAAAAGGAAATGTTATCTCCCAACATTTTCAGTATATTCTTGATATCGCATATCAAAGTGGCTGTCGACTGGAAACGATGCTTTCCCCTCTCTCTCAATCCATTTTCAGTTCGAACGTGTTTTTGCACGTGCATACATACGATGTAGATCGAAGGAAAACGTAAGAATGAACCTATAGCTATCGGCTTGCGGAGATGTAATCTGCCGTGTGTTACTTATCGATGGCTTTGATGTAGCCGAGTTGGATTTTTTGATTTTTGAAAATGTTTCTCTTTCGTATCGGTATTCTCAAAGTGAATCGTACCAGTATTAAATTGAGTTATATTTTTTTTTCTCATTCATCGAAAAATTATAGATTGTACATATATATGTTCCGATGGGAGCTGGAAATTTTAATGCAAAATGAAATGTAAATCTAAATTCAAATGCGTCGGCATGAGTCTTGCATTTATTCATCAGGAAAGAGAGAGAGAGAGAGGGGGGGGGGCTAGATAGATACTGTTACTGTTCGGGAAATGTATGATTTCGAATAAAATCTGATTCAATGAGACCTAATGCAGATCGTGTAATTTCAGCTCGAGTGCATATTTTATGTACGCGGTGAAAGATACTGTCATTATGGGATCGAGCTTTGTACGAGATTACACTTTCATTTCTCATTTTGTCCTTTTGATAAGAGTTTTCATGTATTTATACATTTGAAATATATACTGAGATTTGTGGTTTTCAATTTTATTCTACGCCAGGCAAAGGATATTTATATTTCATGCTGTCATGTTTTAATTTGCCAGGATTTTATTGCGACTCAATTAGCGTTATTAAAAGTTAATGCGCAGGATTATTTCGAATTAAAACATGGATAATTTGATTGAAAAACGAGAAATGTAGGTGAAGGTTTCTGTTGGATGTTGCCTGAGGGCAGTAGTACTTAACTGTATCAATATTGTTAAAACCATGATAATAAAATATTATTTATGATGAAAAAAAACTCCCCAGAAGTCTGTATATACATACGTTTTTATATAGCATACTATTAGGATATAAGCAAAAAAAATTAATCTCTGTAAATCCTCAAATCCAATTCTAAAAACATCTCGTCAAACGCTTAAATTTAATTAATTTCCAAATGCGTCAAGGTAAAATCTAAAACGTCAAAGCTCCGAAGACAAACTTCCTCTCACATGCACACATCTTCCCCCGTTATCCCTAACCCCGTTAATTCAAAGTACAGAATCTAAATTAAATCGATGCCCCAAGTTATCCACACACACACACATCCATCTACCTACACCTCCACCCTATGCATCCTTTTCTGGAAAATTCCAATTTACTGCGAGCAACGTCATCGGGCTCACCGATAGCGCGAGTGCGCGATCGGCAACATACGTCTGTGCACACGTTAATAATAACGGCCCTCCATAGTATACCTTTGCTTCGAATTTCCTCTCTTTACGTAGGTGGGATACTGATGCTGCTGCTGCTATTGCTGCTATTCTACACACACACACACGGTACTATAGGCGTCCTTGAACGAGTATCGAAAATTAATAAGGTCCGCTGCCACCGTCACCACCGTTAGCAGCAACGTCATTTCATCAATAAACTACACGACGTGAGCGGAGGCGCAATATCGCGCATCGGTAATTGCATTGCGTATACGCGTGCGCGAGCGTCCCGAAACGCTCGCCCCCCGCGTAAAATACCAAGTTTTACGCCCACGCTAAAAGCCTGAGCGAGAGCAAACAATAGGGAGAGGAAGGGTGAGAGATAATAGAGCCTTGAGAGAAGCATCGAAAATTCTCCCTCGTGGAGTAGTAGTAGTAGTAGTAGTAGTAGTAAAAGTAGTAGGCTGTATGCAAGGGCTAGAAATATTACGAGCTATCGACGCAGCGGCAGCCGTGGGATACATCGATAGGCGACGAGTTGCCATATACAGAGCTGGATTAGTCTCATTCGTTGTTACGAGAGACGACGTGAACAGTTATCCTCACTTACGTAGAGTGAATGCAAATGTATAGCAGGTTTTATTATTTATATTTTTGTTCATTATTTCTGGTTATGTGGGTCATAGGTGTACATCACACTACCGCGGTTGAAAATAGGACGCTCAATTAAACGTTTTTAATTAAAAAATTTTTAATTAGCAAAAGTTCCGTGTTGAAATTTTTGAAAAATTATTTCGCGGCATTTAAAATTAAAATTTTCTCCTCGAGACACTGTAGGTTATGAGGACGGAAGGTAAGCAAACATTGCGGAATGCAACAACGATGGTACTGTGCGCAGTATAGAGCAGATCCATCATCTTGTTTGCGTAATTAAATCGGCTTTCATTCGCCGCGAGCGAGCGAGTACGCGTGTTTAGTAACGATTCTGTTTTATCGCGAAATTAATTAAGCTCTACGTTGTTCATTAATTCCAACGTGTAACCTTGAACGCGTATTTAATCTATAATTTACCGATGATCCATCGTTGCTATTTTCGGTATTGTAATATTAGATATACCTATATAAAAAAAAACTTATACGTATAAAAAACAGGGAAAAATTGTTTCTTTTTCTCTCTCTCTCTCTCTCTCTTTCTTCGGTTGGAAGATCAGATATCGCATAAAACGGTATCAAATCGCACTCCCATCGAGCGAGAAAGTTTGCCGAGAGAAGGGACGAGAGATGAAGCAAAGAAAAAACAATAAAGGAAAAATTGAACATCTCCGAAGAATTGTTAAGATAGCACAGAAGTATACGCGTTACGAGAGTGGCGCCGACGGCAGCAGCGAAGTGTAGTGTGAGCGCGCGGTTACAAAGAATTCCAATAAAGCGAAACTAATATGGAATATCGGAAACGGTAACGTAGCGTAAGAAATATGACGGTGCGAGGAGCAACGAGCCGCAGAGACAGAAAAAGCAAGAGAGAGAAAGAGAGAGAGAGTGGGTATATGGGAGATATAGATAAACTTCGGAGCGTAGAGTCGGGTGTAGAGAGGTAACAAGTTCGCAGTACAAGAAGCGAGCGAAGCATAGGCAAGAGGTAATATATAATACAACGCGTATACAATTGTACAGTACTACTTGTGCTCGTGGAGAACAATTATCCACGTTATTTTCTCAAGTCGTACACGTACTGTCGACCACAGTAGTATATATATAGCTGTAGTGCAACCAACGTTTGGTAAACAATAATAATCGAGGATTTCCATGGGAATATACTCAATGTATAGAACATCCAATAGTACCGAAAATTCGACGGATTTACATTCAAACTCAAATGAATTTCTCATATGGCCGAATCCATCTCAAATCAGACAGTCCGCGTATGCCTATTTCACCTATCATGTTGAAATAAAAATATTTAT
>JAYJLV010111072.1:0-11266 GCA_036873485.1 Torymus texanus | reverse complement strand
CCAGATCAATTAAAATATACTATTTATTCATACTTTTACATTAAAAATAAATTATTTATTAATTAATTAAAACTGTATATGAGATCTCATAATATTTTCACGCGGGTGACGTCAACGTCATTTACACCAGCAATGAAAAATGTTCATAATACTTTTTTGATAAATATCTTTTCAATATTATTGAGAAATAAAGTAAAGAAATAAGACAGTTCTTTCCTTCAGCAGCTTTCCAGTATAATACATTTATTGAAAGAAGGATATATTTTTATAATTAACGTATTTATCTATTTGGAATTTACAAAATTCAAATTTTGAATAATAATATAATACATAATTAAAGTTAAGGAATTATAACTTCAATGTTAATTTCAACTGATTGTATCTTTAAAAAGAAGATATTGTAATAACAGATACAATATATTAAGATTGAATAAAACCTTGTGTATGATAGAGGTCGCGTCTCGCGGCTCGCGTCTGTCGATTCTGCTCGAACGCTCCCGATACATAACCTTTCATAACCTGCATAACCCCTCTTACGCTGAAGAGCTTGCTAACACCTCCACCGCGAAAGAATGGTTTACAGAACAGCATCAGGTTCACTAGTTGTATGACGTCGTGATTTAGAATAAAATTTTGAAATTAATGTTTGTTTTTTGAATTTACTTTTATTCCCTACTTAGATAGATTCATTCAATGTCTAAAATAATATAAATCAGAATTTGTATTCAGAAATGAATTAAAAGAAAATTTCGAAAATTATTTGTTATGTTATTTTTATTTTATATTATTGTTTTTGTTAAATACTTAATTTATAGAATTAAAATTATTAACATATTATCTACTCTATGCCCGCGTAACTGTTGATTGGTGATATTATAATTATTACAATATCAATCTTTTACTGCAATGAGATGAAGTGTATACGACTAAAGATATTAATTGAACTGTTATAACCATATATTTTGCCAAATTTAAACATAGGAATGTTAATAATTACAATGCCACATTGATTATAAATAAATCCTTCTCTCAGTGTCATTAAAAAAATAAAAATTATTGATAGAAAAAACCGTTTCTCGATGTACAAATATAAAGAAAGCTGCAATAATAGACTAAAACGCTAAAAAAAATGAAGCCCGAAAAATTTTTAGCTTTTTTTTTAAAAAAGCCTTAAAAAGCTTTTTCTTAAAACGGTAATCGTTTAAGTTAAGAAAGTTTTGAATATCATTTAAAAACTAAAAAATAAAACTAGAAAAAATAAGCTTTCATTTGCCTTTTTAAAAATTATAAACTGTTGATTGCTTTCAAAATTACAAATGTTCAAAGTACACCAAAAATCGTCGAACAGTCAACTGTACAGACTAAACAGTGTATTTTCACAATTTATACCCGCACCTTTGTGTGTGTGTGTGTTCAGTAGTTTACTTGCATTGACTGTAGTTCATTAATATTTAAAAAATTTACTAAATGCAATTCAGTTTGTCTACAGTACAAATTTTTCTGTAGGCACAAAAAAACTATTGATAATAAGTGTAGCAACTAGTTCAGAAAATATCTTATTTTTATAAAAGGTGTCCAAAATAAAAATAAAACTTAACATATACTATATTTAACATATTTAACATATTTAACATAGCTTAACATATTTTATAGCTTTACTATAAATGATAGTTGATTAGTATAAAAATGAATATCTCAAGATAATAATATCATTCGATAATCAAAGAATTCTAGTTACCACTGCATAATTGTAAATAATATATATCGGTTATTCTGATTTTAAAAGAGGATGAACAAATATGGCAAATAAAAAATTTTTCTGCAGTAAAATTCTATCACGTACGAAATTCATGACTGATTATTTATTATTTGCAACTGGGAACAATCGATCATTGAAAAAAATTGAGAGGAAGGCTAAACGATTACCTATTGTAAGAGTTGGAATATTTAACAGAAGAATGAAATCAATATTTATCAATTTATTTTCAATTCATTAAAATAAAAAACAATTACTTAACCGTGATTTTAATTTTAATCTTTTAAACATAATGCCTTTATGTTTCCTCTTTTTACGAGCGAAAAAAAATTTGTTTCCTGCCGACTAATAATATTCTTCCATTCTATTAATACTTTTTAGAAAAAAAATTCCCTACGCATATTCCGATGTAAATAAAACTTATCATAATACCAATGTCTACCCACAAATTATATCGTATTTATCCGTTTTAGAGTGGGATAAATGGCCTAGAGATTTTATTCCTATCTTCACCATAATAACCAATTTGCCCGAAAAGCAGGGAAAAAATTGAGTTCACTTGATTGGTGGAAAAAAATGAGTACTAATAAAATAAATTCATGTCCTTATGAAAATCTTGTGTCATAAAGCCCACTTTCCATGTCAACAAAGTGGCCACAGTGGAGCAAGCAATAAAGTATATATATATATAACATGGAAGTGCGATTTTACTCCCATATTGCATAATGTATTATTTTTACCTCATCTTTTTCTTACAGTCGTAATAAAAATTTTTTAGAGTAAATTGTTCTAATACACATTATTTTAGTCTTTTATAAAATATTTTGACATTCAATAATATATGTATTAAGGTGTTGTTTATTAAAGACACGCCAAGGACCGTTTTTTCCATCTTATATACACGTCAATTTTCATTAGTGGGATTAAAAGTTACAATCCGATTTGTTATTATACAATCAACTCTTTCTATAGTGCCGCTTCCCCTCATTTTCGTTCGAGCTATATCCCCACTCCTCCATCGCTCTCGGAGCTCACTCTCCACTCCGACTGGATTGCAATCTGACTCTGGCAATAATGCTACAAGTTAATGCAGTGAATTTTTAAGAATTTTTCTATTCCAAGAAAAATCGCCGAAGCTGAATTTTTTCGTGGCACTATAGAAAGAGTTGACTGTACCACCATTCTTATTCGATCGAAGCATATTTTTACAAATAATACTGCACTTCCTTATTTTATATACACAATTTCAATCTAACCATCTATATATAATACAAACTCATCAAACGCACAATTCCAGCTAGAAAAATAATTAGCAGCCTACTTACATACATATAAGCAAAGAACAATAAAAAAATTCCATCATCACAAGATAAGCGTTCAATATGCAAGTTTGCGCGTATATGGACGCAGATAATAAGTACTAACACGGTTCATATGCCTGTCAATCGCTCGCGTGTACATATATATATTACCGACAGTCAAGTCTCGCGCGCACGCGATATAGAGAAAGACAGAAAAGCTACGCCAATGGCGCAGTATTAAAAAGGCCCGCGTCGCGGTCAGTGTCACGTATCGAGTTGACCGATCGGCTGTTGTGTGTCTGTATAGGCTCATCACTGCAGACAATTTGCGAGTATATAAGTTACATTTATATATATATATATATATATATACTCGGTTGATACTCACAGCTGACATTTAAACGTAATAAGGCTCGTTTATTCGGCTGTCAATTAGTAGCAAAGAGAGGAGAACGGAAACGTCGTCGCGTTATTTTTTTTTCCTCGTTTCACGTTTTCTTGACCGTGGTAAATCACTCGCGTACGTATGTGTATGTGTATATGTGTGTGTTTAAGAATAGCCATCATCAGGAAATAGTATACAGCTGTGTTTATATGTACATATGCATATATAATTGTTATGCTGTGAGTTGTGTGATGTGAGCGTGCGATTTTACTTTTCGAACTGCGACATCAATGAAAGTTTCATTCATGACACAGTATAGAGCTTCTGTGATTTATCACTGAGTTATATACGTAAAGACATGTGCAATATAAAAGCTCGTATACTTGTTATTTATATTACTTTTTTTTTTTAACCAGATAACTTTAACTTCGTGTATTACCAAGTGTAAATTATCTTCCTAATACTGGTTACCATATAGTTATGAAAACAACGAGTGCTACTAATTGCTTGAAAGTAACCCGACAGTCGTATATAACGTCATCGTGGTAGTGTATCTGATTCTATTATTGTTGTTCAGTATAATCTACGTAAACGAACCTCAAGACCTTGCAAACATCGTAACGGAAAATTAACCAAAAATTTGCTTATCAACGCCGAAGTGATAACTAATTCCGGCGTTTATTATACCCGAATTATTATCGTCATTGATATTGCTACACTTGCAAATCTTCTGTTACCAGCTCGTTTTTGTGTGTATAGCAAAGCTTTAGTTAGTTTTGTTCCACAGTGCAACGACGAGATGTTGTCTCGACTATGGAATGTCCGAGCGATTCAGCGATATGGCGTGTTCAATGGTATATATACATTGATGATGTTATATATTTTACTTAAAATTTTTATTTATATACGTATTTAAGATAAACTGAATTTCAAAACTTGTATAATTGTGAAAATAACATTTTTGTGGAACGTACGAGAATTTGTGGTAATAACAACTTGATTACGCGCTGGAAGTTATGAGGTAGATTACATAATACATAATTGTGTAACTAACTTGAACTAATTTATTATAATTATCGGTTACTACTATATGTCGAAATCGATGGAAATATGATAACAAGCATATATTAAAAAGGCAATTAGTGCTACTAGATATGTTTCTTGTATTACAAATATTTTGTATCTTTCCTTGTAAGTTCTCGCGTTTAAGCTTGTTAAAACACGGAAAACCTTAGAATAAGCGACCTTAGAGGAACAAACTGATCGTTGTTTTATAATTTTTACAAACCTACAATGTGATCAAAATTTTTTTTAATATCACACGTTAATTCCAGGCAAATTTTTTCTTCTTTTTCATATTACAAAGTATACGGGAAATATTATGTACAATTAAAAACATCTTCGTCGCATATTTTTTTTTTTTAATTTTTTAAGAAAATGGTGAAAAATCTCTCTTCTTTAACTCTTTGCGGCATAGTGGTTAATATATTAACCACCTGTTTCGTCCAAGACTTTTATTTATGAAATCTTTATTTATAGGTGTATATGAATGGTTATCGATTTTTCTATTAGCTAACAGGTTTCTCTACATTACTGATTAACAAAAATTGATATTTTATTTGTTGTTAGATAGTTAGATAAATAAACAAATAGCGAAAAAGTTCTGTTATTCAGTTAGTATGTATGCTTGAAAGAGTTAAACCTTAGTCATTCAGTACAGAAACGTCCTACTTGAAGTTTCAAGAAACACAATGTAACTATTAAAAAAAACTTTTCATTTACTTTAAATATCAAGAAATGTTGATTTCTTCAAAAATTATAAGAGTTTAATGTGGAGCAACGAAAAAGCATAATAATACTCTTAAAATCAGGGCTGCCAATTCCTACAATCTCTGTATTATTTTTTACCTTTTCAATACTCAACTTTAAACTATAACTTTTGAAGGAATCAACATTGTTTAATTTTTAAAAAATAAATGGAAGCTCTTTTTTGCTTATTTAATTTTTTCTTTTTAAAATTTTATGTTTATTTCCTGAAAAAATTTCAACGTTAAAAAAATGCGTCACCGAAATGTTTTTAATTATACACAATTTTCCCTGTCTACTTTTTGTTATAAGAAAAAAAAATGCATTCCGAAAAGTTTTGAAGCCGTTCAATAAATGTAAACTTTTTCTGTATCTCCTCACATATACAATAAAAAATTAACAAACTATATATATACTATAAATTTCTGTCACTGCATCTCACGTGTACAAAAACCTGTTCAAGACTCCAGAGCCATCGCCTGTAACAGTCTGCCGTTATGTCGGTGGCAAAGCGGCATTCTACAACCACCAACAACCGATCCAAGCCTCTCATACATGTACAATCCCGGTACAACACCACTCCTAGAAACGACTATCGGCAAGCTTCTAGAATCCGCAGTTGAAAAGTGGCCGGATCACGAATGCCTGATTTCGTTACATCAAGGCGTTCGCATGAATTATTCCCAGTTGCTCAATCGAGCAGACAAATTAGCAGCGGGTTTCAAAGAAATCGGCTTGAAGAAAGGCGATCGTATCGGTATCTGGAGTCCTAACACCGTCGAATGGATCGTCACATACTTTGGGGCCACCAGGGCGGGTCTGATAATTGCAGGTATTAATCCGTCTTATACACTGCCAGAAATTGATTACTGCGTTAGAAAAATCGGCGCGAGGGCTATAGTAGCGCCTGAGTCGTTCAGGGAGCAAAAGTATGCGGACATGCTGCTACAAGTTAAGAAGACATCGACTCTTGACCATGTCATCATCGCGTCGAAGGATCATGTTCAGTAAGTTTGGGGATATTGAGGAATATGGGTTATTAGAGGTGTTTAAGCGTGAATTTTAGAGTGCTGAGATAAGTGAAAGAAGGATTGCGATACTTACGAAGAATTTTAATATGCATCTTCTTTGCTATGATTATCCTTTCAGAGGCTCCCAAATTCTTTGATCGTGTTTTTACTTTGTTGCTGGAATATACACCGCAAATAATTTATCAAATTATTACCTTCATTTTATCTTGCATAATTTTATCCACTTGGTTTATTATTGTACAATATTATAATTTACTATCATAGAAGATAAGATTATAACGATAAGCCTTAGATATAAGTATCAGTTCTAATTATTACAGTATGTATAGATGAAACTCAGAGTATATAAGGTCCGTCTCTCACTACTGTTTGTTTGAAACTAAAAGAGACGTGTGAATTTCAAATTTAATCCTTAACGAATCGAAAAAAATATAAACGTAAAATAATCAGGAGCTGTCAATTAATGATATAATTATACGGCGGAAATGTAATGTCATATGGTACGGTACAAGACAGGATTGTTACTTTAACAAGCAATTACGATAATAGATTGTGTCTTCATTTTCTAGTTACGAGAATACAAAAAATTAGGGATCGCGTAACGTTTGAAAATACGAAATGACTTTGAAGTATTAATTGGGTAATAAGATAAAGACAAAATATGAAGATAAGACTTTTTTTATTGGTAAAGTTAACCTTGCTGTCTTTAATCGCGTAATCAGCAATAATTACATTCAATTATTATCTATTATTTATAATTGATAGTTATGATTCCTCCTGATCTTTTTTCTAAATTCTAATTGAATACAAGGTTTTGGAAATATACATTTTATTCACTGCGTATGAATTTATCTCATCTCTTCGGCAAAATTAACAGAATTGATAACTTAAATAAGAAAATTACCTACTGAATTTTATACTTTTCATTGGTATCCTTTTCCGTAACGTCACCAGGTAAGCTATAGAGTGAATGTGGTAGTGATAAAATGTGTTTATTATGGATATAATCTTCTATAGTACCACCAAGAGATCATAGAATTTAGATACAGATTATTATTATTAAAATATCAACTTAACACCAAAGTAAACCGGAAAATTAGGCCTTGTGTACGTTAATATACGTATCATACCAATTAGTTTCATTTTTTTGTATTTCAACTCCTGTTATACAACCTAGTCCAGAGACAGTAGTAATTAACATATCATCGCAATGATATTTTCCACTTCGAGTTGCTAATTTTTTTTTCATTCTTTAAACAAAATTAAATTCACCACAGATTGTTATTATAAATGAAAGCGAAAAACATCATCGCGCCTCAAAAGATAATGACTTTTTGAACCGGACTTCCAGATAACGCCTTTTCCAATCGGGTTTTAAGATAACGCCTTTTTATGCAATAAAATAATTCAAAACTTCTATATCAATTAGGGTGATTATAATGATTATTATTGAAATTGGCCAATATACAAGCAAAGTGGTGGCGCGGGGTGAGGTGACAGGCAGGTAGAACATAATCGGTTGAATATCGGGTATCGGGCTGGCGCGATTGACGCATCGATGTAGCTATAGCGTGACGAAACCTCAACGCCAGACAGCGAAAATATAAAATGTGTGACATTAAAATACTCTTATTGATGAGAGTAATTAGAGTTCAAGGTAATTAAGTACTCGAAACATTCGATTAATAAACAAACAATGAGGAGAACAGATATATAGTATATTAA
Organism: Torymus texanus; assembly: GCA_036873485.1. Taxonomy (NCBI): domain Eukaryota; kingdom Metazoa; phylum Arthropoda; class Insecta; order Hymenoptera; family Torymidae; genus Torymus; species Torymus texanus. The sequence goes on along the minus strand of JAYJLV010111072.1, from coordinate 3,262 downwards.
AAAGTCGAAAAACATCATGTTCAATAAGAGAAATTATCTATTACTATTGTTCTTATCTATTAATAATTAACTAAAAACTATTTCAAGTACACTATTTTATTTTTAAATCAAACAAAATTTTAAAGTTATACTACTTGAACATTTAAAATAAAAGTCCAGCGGGGAGTTCAACGATCGTAGAGCCATTTTCATAGACAATTTAGACATAAGATAAAAGATATTCATTGGTCTAGTCTACGGCAAAAACAATGGAGGAATTGCACCAAGAAGTTTGTAAAAATGCTTACCTTCCAAGCGGGACAAATTCAGTAATACTATTATGAGCATAATGACGTATTCACTTGCCAGAACTCTCACAAGATTAAAAAAAAAATTATACAAAAATAATCAAAAAATATAATAATTCGGTAATATTGAAAAGACACTTTTAGCAGACGTAATTTAAATCAAAAACATTTTATATGATTACAATTCTTTATCATTATTTTCTGCATGTAAACCATAGATGTAAAAGCAGAATGCACACTTTTAATTCATTAGATGGTGGTAAATTGATCGGTTTTGCGTTCAGAACACAATAACCATTCCACGTTTTCCTAAACTTTCTTACAAATAATCTGACGGCAATGCGCGTTACTTGCCTTAGTTTCTAATAAAATAATTGATTTGAATTGTTACCACTCAAAGTCATGACACAAGACGTTATTATGCTTTATAGCTCGAAATTTATGAAAAATAATTATATATGCCAATATTCATGGTAGGCTTCGATTTTTATTCCATAAATAAACTTGCATGTTTTCGCTTACTAATATCTTAGCCCACATTAAGGCCCAAAACCAGAGAAAGATATCACGAGTTTTATTATGAACAATTTATTATACATTTTCAATTTCCCGACAAAAACTACATTACAAATATAGGATTAATTTCATTTTACATGTAAAGATTCATTCTAAGAAACAATAGATCAATCATCCTTCGATTTTTCCTTACACTATACTGATATATGCACAAAAGTTTCTCCTCTCTTCCTTCACATATATCCATCATCCTTTCCAACATCGGAAACTCCTGCTACTTCATGGTATACCTGATGCGCTGAAAAAAATCGAAAGCATCACACGCAGACATCACCCATACATCCATCGCGTTACATTGCAACGGTATATAACAACAATTGGCATTGAACTCACTACTCTACGCAGCCCTTTTAACCCTCCTCCTTCTCCATTTTCATCCTTCTCTAAATACAGAACAAATACATATCGCGTGCGCGTACCATCGGCATCCACCAGAGCATAGCGATTGAATTAATCGACGCTTTACGTGTGTACGTATGTATGTATATGTGCACAATACTACGTAATTTCCTCTCTCTCTCTCTCTCTCTCTCTTCTATACGCAGTGGGTGCCACGCGTGGTAGCGAAAGACATCATGGGCGCCGCCCACATATAGAGGGAGAGTATACAACAAGATTCATGAATATCGCGTGCGCGAGCGATCGGCGCCCCAGCCGAACGTGACGTGACACGCTGTGGGATACGAGTGAGGGAGTGGAAAAGCGAACTGTTATTCTGGTTATTCTTCCTCGAAATCTGGGTTAAATGAATATTCGATCTTTCTCTCCACCCCTCCCTTTACCTTCCCTAACGCGCAAACGGCGAGCGCTTGCTACATTAGCTTTTTCTCCTTTGTTCTTTGAGGAAAACACCTGTGATATCGTTTCAGGTATGCTCTGCAGGCTATGCATTGGAGAATTTGGATTTTGGAATTTCTCGTTTATAGATATAGGCATATTATGACATTCTGGCATTCATCCATGTGCAGGTGATAATTAGATGAATAGCTATATAACGGTATCTTTACTGGTAGCAATGTGTTTTATACATTCTCTATTGAACCTTTTGTTTTTCTTGCTATAAATATATATACGTTTTATCTAAATGCATTAAAAATTAACGGTATAGAAATAAATGTTTGTATACAAGTGAATAAATAAAATTCATGAAGCATACTTATTGTTTTATGCAGATGTTATTAGCTGCTTGGGGGAGGGGCGAGTGGTGCTGGTTAAATTTTTTAGCCCACTATTGGTAAACAAGAAAACATCGTAAGTATATACAGGGCCAATCGGTTATTGTCACGAAAGTCTGGTCGCTCACTCTCTCTACCTCTCTCTCTTTTTTTCTCGTCTGCAGTATTTTGCTACTGCTTTACAAGCTCATCCATTATGCTGTATATCTTTCGTAAAATGCCGTTTGTCAGAATTCCTTAAGGTACGCGGTCGTAAAACGATGGAAAAGCTGTACTTTCTCAACATGAAAGCTAAACGAAACGTATAACGTTCGTCGTAGATTCTTACATTTGTCTTTTATTTATTTATTATTTTTTTTTATTTTTTTTTTTTTTTTTTTATAAACAAAGTGGCAAATTATTTAGATTTTCGATTATTTTCTTATAATACCTAAATATTATTACTTAATAAAAGTTGAAAGTAATTTAACAATCTTGTTCGGATTTAAACTTGCTAATGGGGATAAAAAGTTTTCGTTAAACCCAGTTTGATTTTTTCTTTTTTTTTTTTTTTGTAAGAAATATGTTAGAGTAGAAATAAACGGCCAAAATAAAACATGAATTTTTAATTTCGTTAATAGGGTGAATACAAACGTTTATTACCAAAAATTTGGAATCTTGGTGTTCGCGGCAACCTGTGTTCTTTAATATCTTCGTATCTGTCTGATAGAACTCAAGCTGTAAGATTCAACAACTGCACTTCCAACATCATCTCTGTTACATCGGGGATTACACAACGATCCTACCAAGGCCCTCTACTTTTCTGTATATACATTAATGATGTAATTTTAAATATGAATTATGCAAAAATTCTTTTATTCGCCGACGACATCGAAAATTTTTTCTTTAATCAAATCTCAGGAAGATGTATAAAATTTACAATCGGATTTGAATGCATTGTCACAGTGAACTGATGAGAGTAGACTTTCGCTTAATCTCGCTAAGTGTATCTTTTTATAAAATTAAAACACCTATAATATCCGATTACTTTATCAGCGGTCATAAGCTTGATAGAAAGTTTGTTATTAAAGATTTAGGTGTGATCTTTGACTCGGACTTATCCTTCTCTCACTACATACATCATGTAGTATCCAATTAAAGCTTCCAACTTACAAGGAGAGACTCAGGGTTCCGGATCACCAATTTTCCCAAAACTTACACAGATTTTAGATATTTTTGAATAAT
>JAYJLV010111061.1:0-11266 GCA_036873485.1 Torymus texanus | reverse complement strand
GATGGATTTTAATCCGATTGGGCTTAAATTGTTCGTATTTTATGTAGTTTAGGGCTGAAGAGTTGTACGTATCAAAAGTATTTGAGTAAATAATTTTGGCCTGCACCTCATAATTTTGTTCAGAGTTTGTATAAAAACGACTTGATATTTTGACTTGAAACTTTTTTAGAATTGTAGAATGATTAAAAACTTGGAACAGTATGCTCCTGATTTTGCATAATTCGAGATATTTATTTTTATATAGCCATAAAACAGTGACATTTACGCGGTCGGTAAAGGTACGACTATGGAACTCCCTTTAGAAAAGCTGAAATTTGGCGTAGCAGTAGATATTAGTTAAAAAATGATTTACTAGGAGAGGCTAAGACTTTGAGATATAAAGAAAACTAGACTATTAGACCCGAACGGTTTGATAAACTCAAGTTATCGACATTTTTAGTTGTATTTTAAGGGAATACAGAAAAAAATACTCTGTTTAATTTGTTAATTATTTACTCTAGAAAAGGCTTAAATATAATTATAGAAAAAAAATAAAAACCACAGAGAACAAACTTTCCGTGGCTTTTTCAAAATTAAGAAATATCGAATCTATACAAAGTTATGACATTTGAAGTTAAGCAATGAAAAAACATCAAGTAGCCTTCAAATTAATGCATTCGTTTCTATAGATTTATCAGCGATTTTACATTGCTTAACTGTAAATTATCATAACTTTGGATAGATTTGATATATCTCAATTCTGAGAAAAGCAAGGGAAAGCTTGCGCTCTCTAGTTTTATTTTCTTTTTCTATAATTGTATTTAAGGATTTTCTAGACTGAATAATTAACATATAAAACAGCATTTTTTCACTATTCTCTTAAAATACAACTAAAAATGTCGATAACTTGAGTTTATCAAAGGGGTAGGGTTTAATTTCCAGCTTTCTTCATATTTTGGTATCAAAGAAACATATTTTAAAGTTTAAGTGAAATTCGTGATCCGGCGGTCTAAGCTTTTCCTAGTTAGTTAAATTCTGGTAATCTTTTGTAACACCAGGAAAAACATTACGATTTCTATTAATTGCATATTATTTCTTTAGCTCTTAATTGTATGATACTGACGGTTCAGCATTTGCTCAAACTTGTCAGATTATTAGTTAAAAAACTAACGAATAATTTGAATACTTGTAGAGAAAGATTCGAAGCCTGTAAGCGTAGGAATCAAGAAATGAAAATTAAAAAAATGTGCACTTAACGTCAAAAAAAGGAGTCAAATTAGCTTACGTATGAAACATTTTATGAATAATTGTAATAAATTGTAATAAAATGGCTCGCTGAAAATATATCATTATTTCATATACCTTGACTCATACAATTTTTATTTTTAAGCGTATATGGCAAAAAACAACAAATAAAAAATAGACTTGTTTTGACCAATTAACAGTTCCCAGCGTTTTTTTTTTAAGAACTGGGTTGTAATTTCACCGGTATCTCCTCTTAACCCTTAGGCTGCCGAGATTTTTGCATAGTAATCATTTTTTTTCTTAAAATTGTTTACGTAAAAAATCTACCATTATGAGCTTAGTCGAGGAGATGATGTAAAGACATTAAAGTGGCTTTTCCGGCAGTCTAAAGGTTAAATTCTAAACGTCTTTTTCTCAAAACGTTATTTTTTCTATTGGCCATGGTGATTAAGAAAAAAGATTAAACGGATTGCCCTAAAATTTTAATAAGTTATTTTACATACCAATGGCTCTGGCCGGTACTAGAATTATTCATCTGCGATAATTTTTTTCCTATTTCTTTAATCCGATTTTCAATGAAAAAGAACATGATTTTTACGTTTCTTTTGTTTAAAAGTTCGCCATTTGGTTGTATAATGATAAAATGGTTTAAATCTGGTACGAACCAGAACATCAAGCCTACTAAATAATAATCAGGTATTATCTTTAAATTAAATTTAAAGACGGGCTTGCAACGCGCGCCATCATTGTTTATTAAAGATAGCGAAATTTATTTTTAATTATCTGCATCCTAAAAAATCATTTATTTTTAATAGAGGTCTTGAATTAACTCAAATATATAAGTATGTTGTGAGCTACAGAGCAATGAATACTGAGTTTGAAATATTGCGTCAAGTTATTCGTATTCAGAAATTTTGGTACCTGCCACCCGGAGTCTCTCCAAGTTACATACTTGACTAAAGAAATAAGACTCACAGAGCATAGGCTCTGGAAAATTTCCAGAAGTAACATTTATATACCTTTGGAAGTTCTCGAACGTCCCAGAAATAACAGTCACGTCCTGAAAAGAACTATTATACAGGGTATTTATGTTCTGGAAATAACGCTAGTATTATCGTATCGGTTTAAGATTATAATTGGGAATATTTTTTTATTAATTTTTTTTTATCTTGTTAACGTCGCCCTATTTTTGCTCCCATGTGATGCTAAACAGCGACGCAGGTCAGCAGAGTGTTTATGAACAAAGCACATGTGTATGCCACAGTGGTGCTTGTATCAATCGGTGAACATCTGGGACTCAAGCCCGGCTTGCCGGGTAATTAGTCCCAGTCTTACCTACCAACACTGTAAACCTCTACTTCCAGAGGTAGTGTGAAGTTCTCGAGCGCGACCCGCAATAGAATCGGCCTTTCAGTATTCATACGCTCAGCGAAATTATCATACTCAATTGAACCGATCCACAGATCAGATGCATACAGGTGCTTGATATCGTCGCTCCCTACGAAGACTAGCACATTTTAAATTTTCCCGCGAAAACTAGCACATTTCGTGCATTTCCCGCGAAGACTAGCACATTTCACGCTCCTATAATTCCACAAAAAATCTTAATGTGTCTAATTAACATGTATATTGTTTCCATTGATTTTTTAAAGCAAGATTCGAAGTGAATGAGTGAAATTAATTAATTTATTAAAATAGATCATTTTTTATTATTCACTTTGAATCTTGTTTTAAAAATCGATGGGAACCAATATACATATTAATTAGACACATTAAGACTTCTTTGTATGCAAATATTCTTATATACTCTTTGATTTTCATATGTTTTATACAATTAGGAGCGCGAAATGTGTTAGTCTTCGCGGGAAGAGCGCGAAATGTACTAATCTTTGCGGGTAAGTTGAGATGTGCTAGTCTTGGCGGGGAATTTGAGATGTGCTGATCTTCGTTGGGAGCGACGATATCATCACAACATTTTTTGAAAAAATGCTCCCGAAAATATTAACCTAGCGGGGGATTGAACCCAAGCCCTGAGTAATGTTTATTTTGGGATGCAAGCACCTTGCCGTGTGAGCCAAACACCGTTCTTAATTGGAAATATATATTAGAATGGGTTGATAGTGGGGAGGACTCTAAAGCACGGCTCAATATCCGTTTTGTACTAAAATTAATTTTTACCTGTAAAATTAATTGATTTGTTATATATACCAAAATATATTTTACTAAATGTTCTTATCATGCTCAATCGAAATTTGTCAATAAAATGATTTATCGTATTAATTTAAATTATACAGTATAGAAATCACCTAGTGGGAATTCGTAATATGCTGATAACACATCCAAAAAATTTCCATTTTGATACTAAAATTACTTCGATAATATTTATTTATCTCAGAATTTATGAAGAATGTAATTATTTAAGTTATGATAAAGGGTTATTCTACTTAAAAAAACTATATCACCCATTTTATCTCCAGTCAATATCTTACATCTAAATAAATTATTATCTAAATCTAGAACTCTTAAGCTTGTTTCATTACATAAACCCTCTTGTATACTTATATTTCTAATAAGCAGAACAACACAATTCTTTTTTAAATGTAATTCATGTTGAGGTAAACATGGGAGATTTCAAGAATTGAAATATTTAGGTAACAATGTTTCTACCACTAAACTATTGTTATTATGCAATTATTTGTCGAATTGATACTTGTGTAAATACGGATACTGTTAACATCTAATAAAATAACTACTTTTTTATTAAGTTCTTCAACACCAACATTCCGTGCAGGTAAAATTGCAGATGAACTCATCTCATCGTAAAGATTAAATATTTCTATTAAAAGCCAAAATGTCCGATCGTTCGTCCGACTGCCTTCCATCCCCCATCCAATGCAGTCCTTGAGTAAAGTTTTAAGAAAGGGTTAGAAAAGGATTTAAAAAAGGGTTAGAAAATGGTTGAAAAAAGGGTTGAAAGAAGGGTTGAAAAAAGAGTTGATAAAGAGTTAAAAAGGGGTTAAGCAATTGGGTAAGTAATATCAGTCCAAGCTTCTGATAAGTCAACATAATTTTTATTATTTAAGAACACGATTAAAGTATTTAATAAATAACTTTTCCCACTTTCACCTAGACCGGCAATAAAAATTATTTTTGATTTCATTGTCGCCTAAAACTTACTTTGTTATTTCAGTAAATATTTTTTGTTGACAATCGTTTAACGATTGAATTCTTCTGTCAAGTTCATCTTCATTAATAAGAGGATAAGTACATATCGTCGGTTGAGAGGAAGAAGAGGCTGATTCGGGCGAGCACGTAAGAAGGTACCAACTCGGGCGAGCGCGTAAGAAGGTACCAACTCGGGCGAGCGCGTAAGAACGTACCAACTCTGCTAAGTTTGTAAGAAGGTGCTAACTCGGGCGCTCGTTTTCGCAGACGGCTTTCGTACAAATCAGCCTCTAGTGCAAATCAGAGGATACCTAGGGGGTTTTGTAGTCCCGCTGAACTTGATTTTGGAGTCTACTTTACTGTATAACTATATGCTCATGAGCGGGAGACATTTTTCAAATTGATAGTTCGCTAAATCTGATGATACCCAGGACGTACCATTTCGATTAAAAAAAGAGACTTATGATATAAATAGAATAAATATAATAATAGGTATCCTCTGATTTGCACTAGAGGCTGAAAGTCGTGTGCGAAATAATATTAGTACAGTCAACTTAAAAAGTTTAAAAAACGAGCGCTTGTTACAAACTTGACTAAGTCGGTACCTTCTTATGCGCTCATCTGAGTTGGCACATTTGCACGTGTTCGCCTGAGTTGGCCCATTCTTACGCGTTCGCCCGAGTTAAAACCTTCTTCCTCTCAGCCGACGATCATCTATGTCATCACATTCCATTAATTCATTGGAAATATCTGATAACCCAAAATCTTTTACATAAAAATCATGAAGGGATAATGTACATTTATTAATTTTAATGCGTTATTTTCAACGATTATTTCATGTAGGTTGAGATTTAATAAATCCGATTTATATTTATCGTATAACTCGCGTGCATTTATAGGGTTATGAAAAATCAAAATGAAACTAAAAAGTTGACATTCATTTGGGAATTAAAAATTTACTTCTTCACTTAAACAACTTTTCCATTTATCGTCTGTTTTTATTAATTTTCGAGCGATGGTGGCCTGATTGAACGTCGTGTAAATTTTGTTTTCAACAGTTCTTAGATATTCGAAACACGTAGCGCCACAAACATGTAACAAATGTATCCTTAAGTAAAAACGCTTTCGATCTTTTGGGCTAACAAAATACATTCCGAAATTTTTTTTTGACTCCACGTTTTGATTTTATATTTTATATAGTCTATGCTGGCTATTTACTGATCAAAGCCAGTGTGTACTGGCAACAGTGCGAGGCTCTCAAACCTAGCTTAGCTGGCACAACACATAACATGACATAATAAATTAACACACAATGAATAAATTAATAAAATTTAGTTAATAAAATCATTCAATAAAATTATCTATTCACTATCCTCCTCATATAACGGAAAACTATAGCAATTTTTATTTGAATAGCATAATATGGAAGTGTCTTAATTAATGTAAAAATAAAATCTAATCTACGTCATGATATAAAATTCAACATTAAAATTATCGCCATAAGCATTTTTAAATCCGCATACCCAAAAAATCTTATTTACTTCAGTAAAAATATCTCTTTATATTGAAATTGGCAACTGCGCAAAACAACACAATATTATAACCGACATATGCCAGGTCACACAGCGAGAGCTGTTTACCTCTTAAGATTTTCGCTCTCTGTACAACTTGTAGCACTTTAAAATTTTATTATTACGATGTTCGTTTGAAAGTTCGAATACTATTAAAAAATTATAAAAATCTATAGGCACTTGGATTTTGAAATTTCCCGAATTATTCATGCAGTCACAAACTTGAAAAATTTTGTGGTATTTAAACACTGCAAATTTCCTGTGCTTCATTCGAAGGTTTTTTTTCTCTCTCCCATCACATACGTATTGTCATTTGTAACGTTGTACTCTTCCAAGCCTCTGTACAATCGTCACAATTCATTTATTTGTGCAGCACTGGAGGCTGATTGCTCCAACTGCCATGGAGTTAAGGACTTTATTCATATCACTAAACTACGCTCTCGCTCGAGCACACGCATTGCGCGCCGAAATACGCACCTCTCAACTCGAAGGCCGTTTGACTGTCCTTACAACTGCGTGAGAAAGTCGCGCTAACCGTCGCCGCGCAACCTCAACTCACGTAAGCCACGCGGATTCACGAGGAACCCAGGCATGCTCGCCTCAAAATCGTGAAAGCCGGCCGCTACTGCAATAAAAATTACTCACCTCTGTCTCTATGTCGCTCTGCCTCTATGTCTCCCGGCCCTTATGTCTATATGTCTCTCCGTCTCTCTGTCTGTTTGTCTCTCTCTCTCTGTCTCTCTCTGTCTCTCTGCCGCTCACTCTCCTACCGATGCCGGCGTCCCTTGCCGATTTTTCTCATCCTTGAGGCGGGAAAGCGACGCGATATTAGCTGAGGCTTGCTACTCTACTCTTTCTCTCTCTCCCTCTTGCTCTGTCTGTCTCTCCTCTCACTCTTGCTCTCTGTCTGTCTCTCTCTTGCTCTCTGTATCTCTCTCTCTCTCTCTCTCTCTCTCTCTCTCTGCTGCTCGATCTGCTACCGATGCCGACGTCCCTTGCCGATCTTTCTCCTCCTTTCCCGAGGAAAGCGACGCGATATTGGTTGAGGCTTGCTACTCGACTCACTCTCTCTCTCTCTCTCTCTTTCTCTCTCTCTCTCTCTCTCTCTCTTGCTCTGCGCTACGACTGGAGAGTCACGCTGAAACTCGGCGGAGTCCGGACAACTGTCCAATGGCGGGCTGGAACACCTAATTTTCTGACTAAACCTCACCTTCACGCGAAATATGCATGAAAAAAATGTCTGCAAAAAGCTTTGGACTCCTTTTACACCACTCTTTCAGAAACCGTTTCCACGAATCGATGCATAATAATCATCAACATAAAATCGTTGCAGTTTTAGTGGGTTATCTCGAAAATTCGATTTTCCTGTTGAGTTGACATAAAATACACGATCATGAATGTGTCCTTAAATTTTTTAACTACTTCTTTAATAACTGGTATTATATTCGCAAATTTAATCTTTTAAAATAATGTTTATCAGCAAATTATGGTAAATTTATCTTTTAGAGATAATAATCCCTGAATAAATTTAGTTTTGCAGAAAATTACTTAAAAAATAATACTTAAAAGTCACAACAAAGTTACTACCATGTGTGCTTCAAACTGTATGTTTACATGTATTGAAACAAGGTGACATAGAATTTGTACATAAACATAACGAGCGCGTGTCAAAGCAGAAATGTTCCGAATATCGCGATACTGCAATGTCAGTGAACGTGACAAAACAAAAATAACTTCTAACATGGAGAAGTAGATATTTGATTGGAAAATTAATAATATTTCAAAATTTTTAAATATAATTTCACAATAAATACAACTATAATTTACAATAAAACACAAAAAAAAAGGTTAATAAAAATGATATGTAGTAACCGAGGATAGAATCCATACTGGCTATTTCCTCATCACAACTGTTTCATATTCTAATGTCCTGCATCATTAAAAGGAGGTAATTACTGGCCAATTGCGTAAACTGGCGACCGTGCAGGGAGTCTTCGGACTCACGCCTTGAAGGCGTGCGGGTACCCTGACTCGTTGGGCCGTGTTGACCAACACGGGACTCACGTCCATCATAAAGGTCCTCGTACCAAATGACAATACAAGGCAGCCACTCTTCTCACTCGGAGGGAGTGAGGGGCAGTTTTCAACTGCCCTTACTGACCGAGGGAAACGTATGACGATAGCCAAAAGGTGGCCAATTTTAGATAAAATTATTCTAATCAATTTTACTCTTTGTGATTTTACATTACTCCGTCAGAACTATTATAAAAAAACACTTACTGTGTTATATTGTACTTAAATAAAGATATTTCGTTTTACAATTTTAATTATTATAATTAATATAATTTTTGAGTTTGAATTACATTTATAATAAATTTTATTATTAAAATACAATGTGACATTTTTAAGTATATTATTTAACCGCTTAGATTGAAATTAATATAATTTAATACAAGTTGTAACGAAGTGAATTTAACACGAGCGAGTGTCGCTTCTCAGCCGGGTATTTTACAACACACTCAGCAGCGATGCGCTCACTCATGCAAATATAACACTTCGCGGGCTTTACCTGTACGCACGCAGCTTTAATTACCCGTCAATGTCATCGTTCTCAGTTAACTGGCGGCTAGCTGAAAGTCAGAGACACGGGGAGGTCGGACGGGAGGAACCGGGTAGAAATAAGCACTCGCGATATTTAAGATAAAACCATAAACTATATTCACACGATAAAAAACTCTAACATTCAACTAATAAACACGCGCAGGTAGAGACTGTCGTCGCGGAGCGTGCTACCGATGCAGCACGTGCGGTCGCGTTACAAAAGTACGCTCGCAGTGGCCATTTACTTTATTATGCGCTCGCTGGTAGCTGAAGTTCCTTCGTTGAGGCGAGAGCGGCTGCGGTGCTCGTCGTCTCAGCTGGTGAACGCGGCGGTGGGAGAGCGGGCGGTCTCGTGCAACTTTATTGCTCGAGAGACAATTAGCGAGAGAGCGCGTAGAGCTTGATCATTGCTCTGCTCATCTCTCCCCGCCCAGTAGATAAGCAAGGGGGGTTCTGGAACCCCCCACCACCTACCCACCTCGACTCTCTCCCCCGCCCCGTTCCCTAGCCAATAATTTGACGGTATCATCGATTGTTCTAGAATGTTCTCGATTCTGCCTACTCACTCCACTCAATGACGTCATCAAATGCACCAATACTATGCAATTATGTACAATAATCCACGTCACCATGTGTTATTAGATGTACAGAGTTCTGCCTTATCCCAATAACCCAATGCCACCTGCTACACGTGTTAAGATGAAACACCATGGTCGAGATGAAACGCCGTGAGACACGCTTCTCGATGACGTTATCTAATGTTCCAAAACCTTTTGGAACTTTGATAGTGTCATATGTACACGCATGCACACATACGTACGCACATGCATACACGTATGAGGTGGTTCGCCTCAACTCTCCCAGCGCGGCGCGCGAGCGTCAAATCATGCTATTTTCAAGTCGTGTTTACGATACCAATATACATTTAAAAAAATTATGTGATAAGCGTTTCCGACGTATTTTTTCCTCAGCTTTCCAATGGTGTAGGTGATTTTTCCAAAATTTTCCATTTTCACCCTCAAAAAGTATAAAACATACTATATCTCAAAAAGTATATTTTTAATATTTTTTTTTACCCTCTAGATCAAAAGATGAGCATTTTTTACGTCGGAAAGGATTTTTCTCAAAATTTGCTCGTATGTTTTTCTTAGAGAAACAGAACGTGAAAGAGTAGACGCAGCGTCTCCTTCGCGCACGGTATGCGGCGCGATGTAGCGCGTGGTTTAGATGCATTTCGCCCTCTAGTAACCTTATTATTTTAATTTATCATTTTTATCATTTTTCTACTTCGAATTTTACTTTCTTATATGAACGATTGACATTTTCATAGGTCATTTCGCAAAAAAAAAAATATATTAATATTAATTAGAAATAGCAGATGCAACGCCTTTTACTTACTTTTTACCCGATAGGTGGTTTGCATATAGAAAATTTTCGCCGTTGAGAAGTTTGTTGTATTCTAATTATATAAGTCCGATGAATTTTCGATCTTTGTTATCCTTGAAATTGTTTAAGAATTTTAACGCTGTGTCTGATATATTTGTGTTCTTCGTGTGTTTGCTGATTAAATCATAATTAATTTTTTGTTTATTTATTGCATTTATTTTCTCGCTACTGAACGGATTCAGCTTTGAACCTGAAATGCATAAATCCTTTTAATAAAATTAATCGCGCTGTGTGTAAAAATTTGTCGAATTTTCCTTCAATATTTAGGAGTGCGTATCCCCTCGTACCAGAAAACGCGAAAATTTGTTCCAACTGTCAACGTCAACTTTATAAACATAAGTTAGATTTACCTTCATGCGATGTCAAAAAAGCTAAAATTGAATGTACTGATGAATATCATAAAGCAGGCGTGGCAGTTCTCAATCAATTAAAAAAAATTTTCAGAATCAACGAGTAAGGAAGATAAAATTCAGCTATTCACTCTCGCTCCTGATTTTTGGTCCCGCAGAGACTTAGTCAGAGAGTTCGGTTGTACTGAGTGGGAAACTCGAGAAGCGAAAAAGTTAGTATCTGAAAGTGGAATTTTTTCAAAACCTGAAAAGAAAAAGGGCAAATTATTTACAGTTGAAACTGTAGATTAAGTTAAACATTTTTACGAGAGAGACGATATTAGTCGTGTAATGCCCGGATTAAAAGATTGTATATCTGTTAAGTAGGATAATGGTAAAAGAGAACATGTACAGAAAAGGTTACTACTTGGTAATTTACGTGAAATTTATTGTTTATTTAAAAAAGAGCATGAATCTGTTAATATTGGCTTTACTAAATTTACTCAGTTGAGGCCGCCGCATTGTGTTCTAGCGGAAAGCAGTGGTACGCATAATGTATGCGTATGTGTATACCACGAAAATATCATGCTGATGTTAAATGCTATTACCTATTATATACAGCCCATTTACCAACAGAGCAAGAAATCACTACAGTCACATATTCAGATGACACAGCGATTTTACTAAGCAATTCTTGCCCCACATTGGCTTCGGAAAAACTGCAGAGATATTTAAACAAAATCAACATATTGTTAACACAATGGAGAATTAAAATCAATGAAAGTAAATCTACACACGTTACATTTACACTTCGCAAACAAACGTGTTCTCCAATCTTTTTGAATGATAAAAACATACCTCAAAGCAATGAAGTCAAATACTTGGGAATGTACTTAGATCGACGTTTAACTTGGACAAAACACATCTGGA
>JAYJLV010111050.1:0-11267 GCA_036873485.1 Torymus texanus | reverse complement strand
TTAGCTCGGTTAGTAGAGCACCGGTCTTTGGATCGCGGGTCCGTGTGTTCGAGTCCCGGTCGTCGCATATTATTTCATGCCTTATTCTTTATTTCGGCCGCACGTTACAATACATAGACTGGATAGAATTTTCTCAAAATTGAAAATTTTCAACACATTTCACCTTAAAATATCATTTTAAGCCTTTTTTGTCTCAAAATTTTTTGTCACTGTTACAAAGCTTCCTCTTGGAGGAAGCAAAATAATTTTATACGTTCAATATTAGAAGGAAAATAAATTTTCTCAAAAAATTTTTCTCATATCAAATTGATAGAACAAGGCGTATGTTGCACATAAAATATGCTGAGAAATCACAATAACTAATATTTTTCTGCCATTTTATATTGAAATAAGCAAAATAAATTCAATTTCGGTGTTTTCATTATAACAAATTATAAAAAACTTTGATCAATGATTTTAGCAAACGGTTACTATATACTTGAAATATTTATACAATAATTTTTGTCCATTCAGTATTGTATCAAAAAGCGACATTTTATTTTATTTCTCTAGTCTGCCAAATAGATGGTTATTAATAATGCAAAAAAACTGAAATGGCTCTTAATGTGAAATGATTTAGGGATGATTTTCTTTTTAAAAGTTATAGTTTTCGTCTAAGGCATTAAAAGTCATGGCTGGAAAAGATATAAGCACCGGTACCAGACAATATTCCCCTACAACCAATTTTTCTCTAAACTCAAATTTGTCCTATCTGCCTTAATCTAATACCAATCCGCCCCACTTCCCCAACATTCCTGGAGCGCCTAATCTAAACATTTCATCCCGTCCTCCTAAAAAGCCAATCGCCCCTTCTCCACTTAACTCCCTTTCGCCCTTCCCTTCTCCCCTCCCCCGCTGCGATTCTCAGAAATTCCATCTCGATTCGCGACGAAATTCCCGATCACGTGAAACTCGGACAAAGGTATTCGAGGAAGAGAGAAAGAGAAAGAGAGAGAGGGAGAGAGAGCGAGAGAGAGGCGAAGAATTGGCCAAGTGCAGGGACCGTTAAGGAGAAATGGCGCGGGCAAAGTTTCCGCGCTCGCTGAGCGTCGTCCGAAAACTCCGGTGACTGCGTGGCCAGTCGGGTGGGGGTTAAAAGTAGTCGAGTATCATAGATCACGGACCTTTTATCGAGTCTATCTTCTTATCTGCTAGGGCTCTTGCTGACTGTCTTTCCCGAGCTATTGGTCTGCACGCGCAAGCGCAACTGCGCGACGCTCTCGTCTTTTTACGGGATGGAAGGGGTCTCTATCTTACTTTATTTACACAGATAAAAGTATTTGTGCAACTATTGAATAAACAATGACCTGAAAGTAATTTCTTTTATGGCTTCGACAGCTACGAAAAGCTTTAGGAAGCGCTGGAGCTTGTAGAGAGTTTTAAATTTATTTGATTGTACATTTCAAAGAAAAAGCTGTGTAAAGTTAAATTTTCTGTTCAAATTGAGAAATAAAATATTAAATAATTACAGTTACTTCCATGAAAATATAATATTATTATTTTCTTTTACATTTTTTGCTATTACTTCAGACAGGATGATCCAATGAATTTTAAGATTGATGAGATACCCCAATTAACTTATTATACAAATCCTCAAACAAAAATCCGAGTAAATGCATGCTTCTATTTTTCATGGCTTAAGCTGCGTGTTCCCAGTTTATCAGTATACATGCTTTCGCCCATGACATATATTTCAATAACCTCAATGTAAACAAAATAAATAAGCTGAGAAAGTAGAATCTTAAAAAATTAGTTCGAATATATTTTCAATTTTGTAAATATTGAAATAAGTTAGTAGTATTACCAATACCTTATATTTTTTAAGAAATATTGTTAATAGCTCATAAATGAAATAAATGCCAACTTTAGATTTTGTTTGTTTAAATTGAAAGAACAGATTATATTTAAAATATTAATAAAGTAAAATAAGCTGTGGATCGATTGGCGCAAGCAATGAATTATAATAAACCGATGAATAAACAGAAAAACGTGGAAGGTATCAACAATTTGATACTTCGTACATAAATGGTTTATACCACACCAATTATCCAGCTTTTGCGCGATAAATCCAGCCCGTTATACGACAACGCGGGTCGCGCGCCTTATATCTCCCCCCCCCCCAACCCCACCCTCTCTCTCTCTCTCCCTCTCTCTCTCTCTCTCTCTCTCTCTCTCTGTTGGTCTCTGGCTCTAAAAGACCTGCAACAACAGCACCAGCAGTCGCTATCAATCTCTTATTATTTTACTTCTCCTCTTCTTCTCTCCCGCTTGCGCGCCCGCGTGCACGATATTATAAGCCATAAACGTAAATACATATCACCGGGTAATTGGCGCTTGGTGCTTTGTGCGCAAAAGAGAGTAAAGTGTTATAACGCGCCATAAATACCGGGCACGATGAAAAGAAACGCGGGACAAGAGCGTAAAAGTATAAGAGGAAAACAGAAGATGGATAGTCGACGGACCTGCGCCCGCCATCGGCCGGTACTAATTGAATCGTTTACCGGAATATTAGCGAGTGTTGTTCGCGGCGATGGTCAGAAAGTGCGAACGAGAATTATGCCGATGCATTCTTTTCGATATCAGGGTGAGGATATGACCCTATTACCGCAAAGTTATACGATCCTTATACAATTGACAAAATGGGGTGCTTTGTTTTACACAAAAATCATCAATATCAGTTGTCGTAATATTTTTCTACAAATGAAATGGATAAGATTTCAATTTACAATATAAATAATGCTAATGGTTTTCAGTTTACTATGGCATGAATATAAGACGACTTTACTTGGTCTCCATCCCCAATAGCAACCACATTCTATACAAGTCTTATAACATGTTTTATTTGAAAAATTTTTTGTTCTTGTTTTTGCTCTTTGAGGGAACAAAATCAATAAAGTTTGCCATTGTGTATGCATGCTATACTGCCATCTGATTAATTATCGTTTCAAAAGATTATATTTGATTTTTTATTGATAGTATTTAATATTGTGTAATAGTCGGTGTCACATATTTATTCAAATTTTATTATTCTTCACAACAATATCAAGCATTATACATTACAACTACATCATTTCTACTTCTCGCTGAATTGTCTGGAAGACAAACAAAAAAAAATAAAAATAAGATAATACAATTTCTCGGTAACAGTGTTCAAACGATGTCAAGTAAAATTACACCAAAATAAGCTCATCCTTGAGAAACAACACGTCCTCGAAATACCATCGGTAAAGAACGCACTTGTCGAAAGTACGAAATTACTTCGCAAGCCCGGGCGAAGACAAGCTCGCGCGCGCACGCGGACGTAGCTATCGATCAGCGGTCTAGCGGACTCCTGACAGGGGGGGGGGAGCGGGCGTAGACGTAAAAGGGGGACGTCAGAGCAAAATTTGCCACTATATTGAAATCCCTCTATTACCCAATTGATAAAATCTACTTGCTCTGGTCGCTCGCTCGCTCGCGCGCCTGGACCAATTAAGAAACGGCTGAGCGCCCTAACGCGATTATAATCTACCCTCCCCGCGTCCTCTCTCTTTCTCTCTCTCTCTCTCTCTCTCTCTCTCTCTCTCTCTCTCTCTCTCTCTCTTTCCCTCTACCCTCATGGAAATTGAATAGAGCACGACCAAGGGAAAGATTTATCCCCACGATATAGACCCCTGCGGCCCGTAATTTCGTGGAATTAAAGTGCAACGGACTGTGTGTGCGCGCATGCGCGTGGACGGGTCTAAATAAAAATTTTTCTTTATCTGGGAGAAGCGCAGAAGAGAGAAAGAGAGAAAGAGAGAGAGAGAGAGAATACATACGTAGTTACGCAGACACCACCGCCGCCTTTTCTTTTTAGTAAATAAAAATGACGCCCAGCGAATCCGCTTAAGCTTCAATTAAAATTCTAATTAAAATGGAATATGCGAAAGGAAAATAATGAATTTAAAGTGCATTTTTTGCCTGAATGTAGGCAAAATATGTAGCTTTGGCATCAGTTCGTTCTATTTCTCTGTTAGTTTTTTTTGTCGGTCTAGCGAAAACTTCTTTACGTTCATTATGACAGCTGTTTATTTATGTAATAAAGAACGTTCTGTCAAATATTCGTTCCAATGACAGGGCGCGGCTGGAGCGGTGAAAAGCGACGACATAGTTTTTTTTATTGCGTAGCGTCAGTTTTGGATTGAATAAATAATTATGAACAACACTACTGTTATTTTAGGCTAAATTTGCCTAAATATCTCTATTTTTGTTCTCCACACACGTCTCGTACATTTTTAATTAAATTAAAAAATATGTTTTATAATTATTATATAGTATTTTTAATTTGTTATTTCGTTTATTTTTTTTCATTAATTAAAGAATAATTTTTAAATATTCATGTAACTCCTATCAAACATAGGCTAAATTTTAAAAATTTCATTATATCCTATATAAATATCATATCTGTCGAACTGGCGAACCATGTACTTAAAATTTTATAAAATTTTAAATTAATTAATCATTATATAATATTCTTAGTGATGAATAATTTCGAGAGTTATGGTATCAAACAAAATACAAACCATAAAACTGTTTTACGAGCCCGTGATTTTCGGAAAGATATAATTTATATTTTTCTGCCAATTTTTATTTTGTAAAATTTTTACAATCGATATACCATAACTACAAATTACCCTCGTCACCTCAAAATTCATTCACAATAAAATCCTTACCTCACAAACCCGATTCCGCGATCTCGCGCTAAAAATTCCTCGTGAGAAAGTAATTTGCCTCTCCCAAAAAGAATCCCGAGAACCTCTTCCTTCACGTATTCATAAAACGACCAAAACTTCTCTCCCCCCTCCTTCCTCTACTCACTTTTGCACACGCATACACACACGTGCGACGTTGCGAAACGTCAGAGTCAGATCTTCTTCCTAGCGCTTCTCCCACACGCGTGCCTTGAAACTCTTTCTCTCGCCTACTGCGTCTTCAATAAATTATGTTGCCGTCAGAAAGATCGCGCGAGCGGCGGAATTTATATCCGGATTATCGGAGGCCTCCAGGCGCGAGCGCGCACGAACTTTCTCGGATGCAGCAGCGGCAACGGTAGCAGCAGCAGCAGCTCTCTCGCTTTTGCTCCTTTTTGTTTTGCACGACGTCGCCCGTTATAACGGCCGACGTGTATTAAAAATTCAGCGGCAGAGCGCTCCACTGCAGAATTTATTAATGCAGCGTATGGCCAGTATGAGAGGAGAGCAAAGATTATGCTCGCGTGTGTGTGTGTGTGTGTGTGTGTATATATATTCCTGTACATATACGCGTAAGTGAGTATGCATGTGTATATAAGAGCGCGTGAGTGGCTAGATGCTTTTTAACGATATAATGTTCATATCTGCTTTGGGAAGAAGGAAATTCAGTGACGGGGAACGAGGCAGTTTTGTTTTCGTCAACATTTTCTAGGGCGTGCCTTCTAGCGTTATTGAACATTTCTAATCCTATTTCAAAGAAACTTTCTAGGCGCGTTCGTTCATAATGTTATCAAATAAGTTATAAGCATTAGGTAAGTTTAATATGTTTTTAGGAGTTAACTCGAAATTTCAAATGAGGTTTACTTATAAGTATGTATATAATCAAAGGCCTTTTCACAGTACTAAGCCTTTCAATGTGTAAAATATTCATTACTCCTATGAAAAGATAAAGTTCTCATTGTTAAAACTCTAATTAATAATTCTAAATAACATACAGTCATTGCATAACAGTATCTTGTATTTTATGAATCATCTACCTCTCATGTCATTGGTTAACCTTGGTTCAGAGGAAATCGTCACAACCTCTATCAACCACTTTCCGTACACTTCCCAACTGTTTACCCCAGCAACCGACAAAATCATATATATATATATATATATATATACACACACACACACACACACAGACACACACCTCAAGCTAATAAAAACCTTCACCTCCTCAGCTCATCCCGGCCGGATCGAACGCATCACAAAGCATGCACGCAGCCTTCCACGCATACCCGAGGCTGTGCATAATTATGGCACGCATCCGAAAGCAAACGCGCGCGCGTGGGCGTGGATGCCGGTTAATTAGCCACGACGCGGCTATGCGCTATCCGCACGCTCGCGCGAGTTTTCGCGCGACGAAAGCGCACGCGCACACGCGTTATTACCGCCAATGGACGCTGATTAGCAATGTCGGCCTGCGGCAGAGAACGAAGACGCGGCTGCTGTAACGAGGAGACAATGAATCGTTTGTCGCGGTAGTGGCGGCGACGGCCTGGGATGCGGCTCTTTGTTTTTGACGTGATGGCTTGACAATGAGACTTTAATTGCCCACCGTTCCACGATCGTCCAGAGGAAGCTCTGCGGACGGCGAGGGTTCACGATGTTGCTTTCAATGCAACGCTTTGAAGGTGTGAAACCATGCGCGGAATTCATCGATTGGTTTGCTTGAGTTAGTCACAGGGATTGAAAATTGAGGACGATTTGTTTTAGTGTTATGAATATGTATAGGTCTCATAGAAGGGTACTGTTACTATTATTTTACAATATTCTTTGGTATTTTATAGTTTTACAAAATCGTCGGTGTGAACTGTCTGTTATTAGTTCATAGGCAAAATATATACAAATTTTAAAAAAAATTATATTATTTTGTGCAAATCTTTTAAACTTGTGATAGAATTCTATAAAATATATATATTTATTTTCTTAATGTAGTAAAAAATAAGTAAAATATATATATATATATTTTTTTTTTATATGGTATATAAAATTCTATTTCACAGCCGCCTTCCTGGCCATAAAATCCGACTATAAGCGCAAGTGACAAAAATACGATTTTTCGCTGAAACTTGAAAGTTGGAAGAAAAAATTTTTGCCTCACGTAAGTTATAAAAAACGTCGACTCAATAACAGTCTGACTAAATTCGATCTACACTACTACCATTTTAAGAACTTTCCTAACTGGTTTTATCTTTTTTTCAAATTTGATCCATTATTTTATTAAATTTTCGTTCTATTTTGTCGTATCGCAGATGCTATGTCATTAATAAATTCTATTCGCAATATAATTGTAAATAAAAAACTATAATTATTAATAAAAAACTTAACATATATCTATAATTACATAGACCTATTTTATATCAAAGGCATGATGTGGGAACAAAACGAAATTGTTTTTGAGAAAGCAGAAGGCGGATCTTCCAAACTCATTAAGCGCGTTACCATTATACCTCGTTCCGATTGAAACCCTTCCATCTTGAAATAATGACATAAAAATTATAGAGTACTCACACCATACTCGCGAACGCTGAAAATTCACGAAAGCATTTTTTTTCTCTCCACCCGTCGTCAAAAATTAGCCGTCGTCAGCCCGCGTATCGCTAGCATCTAATTGCGGGGGATTTTTTCCTCCACATTTTTTGCGCGCTGCGCATCCTCAGGCGCAAGCTGCTCCGGCGCATATGCATCACCTCTAATTAGAGCGTCAATTAAATATCATGACACACTCGAAAATTAAAGGTGGACGAAGGCCCGGGCACGTATGCGTACTTGCGCTTGTGTGTACGACAGAATAGCGTAAAGTGTGCAATTTACACACAGCCCGGGTGCGCTTACAGGCCTCGCAAAAAAATACTGAACAAAAAAAGGGAAACAAGCGTGTCCACGAACAAAAAAAGGTTTAACAAAAAAAGGTTTTGCTGATACGGGAGCTGCGAGTATTTCGGTGTGGAATACTGGTATGCTGCGAGGCCGGATTATATGTTAAGTTGCAGCGTAAGAGGTTTTGTGCCATGTCAGGTGACTTGTTTTCTGCTGAATGTGAAAATGGCTAAGCCTATGTGAATTTAGGATTCAGGATGCGATATGAGGTATCGCAGTAAATAATTACAGAGAAATCTTCATTCGATTATGCAAGCGTTAACAGATATCATTTAAACATAATGAAAATAATAATCGAAGAAGATATAGGATAATTGAATATCAATTATATTCTTCTGGCAAATAATAAATCGGCAAAAACTAATAATGTTGGTATGAAATAGAGTCTAGATCACCATATTGGTATGCTTTCGACACTTAAACATGATTCGAAGGTTAGAATTAGACCACCCCAACGGAATTTTGATAGATCTATAGTTTAAGAATATTGAAAACTTACGTATAGTTCTTAAAATATATTTCTTTATTTCTGTTTCAATTATGATCATTAATTAAATGATTTTAAATCACAAGTAAAACAAATCATAGCGATACAAAGTTGATCTTGAAGGACATGAGCGTTGCTACATTATTTTGTAGAAAAAATGGCTAAAAAATTGTTTTCATTGTTGCATATCACTTTCTTGTTTTAGTAGTATGTGCAATTCTCATTGATCTCTTTGTAAAATGCATCAACAAAGCCCACAACTTTAGCGTCGAACTGCGCACTATTGCAGCCTCGCCAACTTCATTCGCGCACATTCTTAACGAACCAGCGACATTCATACACAACGCATGCATTCACTTCCCAAATTTCTGCTGGTATCAGCCCAAAACCGAGCAAATCCACTCGTCACTATTATATATATGCACACACACACATAGAACCACGCGCTCGCTCAATAGCAATGTGATTAGTGTGCGAGTGCACGTGCGTGTTCGCCCGGGCCGACCACCTTTCTCCCTGCATGAGCTCTGCCGCAGCGCTACTTCACACGAGAGAGAGACCGACTCCTCACTGCATATATATACACGAATGAGTCTCGGCCGCAACGAGTGCAGCTCGGCAAGCCCGCCCGAGGTGGTACTTGCTCGTTATCCCCGTGCAGTCGTGGCGGCGCAACGGACAAACAACGTCGTTTGTCACGCGCGCTGACCCTTCGCAAGCGCGACCTCTTTTCTACCTACGAGACGTTGCAGTTCCCCCAGGTGCTTTGCCTCTCTCTCTCTCTTTCTCTCTCTCTCTCTCTCGCTCTCTCTCTCTCTCTCTCTTCTCATCCGACAGCGTGTTTCTTCTATACACTCCCCCGCCCCCGATTGCTTCGAGTGGATACTTATACTCGGACGGGAAATTGATGTGTGGCGTGTGTGGTACACGCCGTGCACCTTCGATAAATGAGATGTTAATGGCAGGAGGGGAGTGTCGAGTGAAATCTTGTCAGAACTTGGGTCGAGGGAGTGCCGATGTATCGGATATATATAGTATAGTTTTCTCGAGTACGCTGAAATGATGTTTACTCGGGTGATTGGCTTACGACGCTATATGGAGTTCGATATGCCATTTGTGTTTGATTGACAAAGCATCACCGATATTACATTACCCTTCGGCTTATTGGTTTTCAAACCCTAATATTATACCGTGTAATTTATTAATTTATTATTCGGTATAGTAATACCATTTGTGTTCATTTCGATGTAACAAAATAATTAATATTTATTAAAATAAAATAATAATATATAACAGCGGCCGTTGGAACTTTTTGAAGATGTATCGTTTCTTTAATTGACAAGATGAAATAAACTTTTAATTATTTTCTGAAGTTGAAATATTTTTCCATGCATAATATTGGGATATTGATCGCCACGTATAAGTTATTAAATTGATTTATTCATGCTTGATCCTATTTACTACAGAAAATGTAAATGAAAATATATGTATATCTTTGTTTTGTTTATATTTGTAATAGAAGAAGAAGGTCAGTTGATTAAAGTCAACAACATTAAAGTTCTGCGGATTTTTAACTTTATTTTAGAAAAAGATTCGAAAAAGCCTTTTTTAAAACGTTTATCATTTAACTTCGGAATGCCCTAAATATCATTTAAAAAATAAAATATGAAACTAGAAAAGATAAGCTTTCCCTAAATTTTTTAAATTAAAAAATGTCAATTCCTCACAAAGTTATAGAATTTTAAAATTAAGCATCAAAAGTACACTAAAATATGTAGGCAGTCGAATAGTGAATTTAAGGATTAAACAGAGCACTCCCTATGCACAATTTTAAATTTCTATAACGTTGAGAGTAACCACATTTTTTCATTTTTTAAAAAATGAATGAAAACTCATTTTCTCTAGTTCATTTTTTACTTTTTAAATAATATCGTTAAATGGTTATCGTTTTAAAAAAAAGGTTTTTCAAAACTGTTTTCAAAACAAAGCTAAAAAGGCGCAGAACTTTAGTTCTTTTTTAGCATTAGGGTGTAATATTACAGCTTTTTTCACCTTTCTAGATACAAAAGAAGATCTCAAAGTTTGAACCGAATCTCCTAGTGAGTACTGAAAACGTAAGAGCTCAGGACCTTTGATAAATTAAAAAATTACTATTCATATTTAATGTCGTAATACTTGTTTAGAAACTTATTCTAGGGTAAGATCCTCAAATATGTATACCAGCACCTAATAGGAATCTTTAGACATTTCAGAGCATTCCCAGTTCTATTTCTTCGTAATAAGTTTATTAGATGCGTTTCAAATTGTCAAATTACAGAAGGAAAAGGAATTTGACAAGCTCAAAACTTTTAAAACTTTCATATTTCCATTTTTTATCACGAAAGTAGCATTATTTATATTTACTACTGTAGAAAAATTTTATAGTAGCATGTACTTAAAATGAATGTATTTACGATTTCGAATTGCTTTTTCATAAATAACAAAAATAAATGAAACATAATAAAATATAAAGAAGATTAATTTTTTTCTAAAACACTTTTTCTATACTTACTAGAAGAGAGTCAGTGTTCCGGAACCCCAGTTTTTTTTAAACTTGCAGAGGTTGTAGGTAATATCATACCATGAACCTCTGCAAAGCTATAGACCCTAATGCTTTCCCCAAAAGAAGTTACAGCCATTTAAATTATTTAAAAAAAACTAAAAAATGTGGTCGGTATTGATATTTTTTTCTATTTCTGGTTGGTTATACTGAAAAAAATACATTGAATTACTTATATGAATATAATATGGTAAATATTAATACAAAAGTGATAAAATTACTTTAAAAAAATTTTATTACCTGAAGATGTTCATTTTCTTGCGTTATTTCCATATTGTTTCTTTTTTTTCTTATTTTCAATGCTAAATAAGCTTATTCTTCTTTTTTTTGTTTGCTTATTATTCTACAATTTAATCATAATTTAAAGAAGAATAAGCTCTGACTGTAAGCGACGCAACAGGGATCGGTTATATATGCACACTTCTATGTCAACTGCTCCAAGCGTAGCAGTTATTACTGCTACGTAGGCTTGCGGGAACGGCGATCGAGAGGATCGTCCGGA
>JAYJLV010111039.1:0-11268 GCA_036873485.1 Torymus texanus | reverse complement strand
TGTGTGTGTGTGTGTGTGTGTGTGTGTGTGTGTGTGTGTGTGTGTGTGTGTGTGTGTGTGTGTGTGTGTGTGTCTGTACGCATGTACGGTACGACCGTTCCGCAATATCCGAGAGCGGCGCTGAATGCACATCTGGCTGTCGGTCGATGGTACACACACGCACACATACTCTTCTGGCACATTGAGCGAATACTCGGCGTGGATCGGACATATATATATATATATGTATATATATGTATATATAGATACAAGAAGAGAGAAGCGAGCAGCGGTGGCCGCAGCTATTCAAATTTACCGAGATCAAGCGATACGAGTGGGTGTAGACGGTTCGTCCGTTCTCTCTCTCTCTCTCTCTCTCTCTCCCTCGTTTTCCTGTTCGAAACGCGCGGTCTCTGTGGATCTATCAATTTTTCTCCAATTTCCTGAGACCTGTGCTTCTGTTTTTTCTCTCTGCGGCTTGTCGTCGGTAGCGTATTTCTTTTTATAAGACAGAGTGAAGAATCATTTTTGTGAGAGTTATTTAAATAAGTTTAATAGTCATATATTATTTTATTCTGTAGAGTTTTCGGGTGCTAATTGCTTATTATAGGGAGACGACTTTATTAAGAAAATAAAAAAAAACTAATTTTAACAATTTCTGAAGGTATCTAAGGCTTCTTCTACATTTGCAACTTATACTTGTCCTGGGAATGCTCTCCTGCTCTTTACCATACTACTTAGAATGAATAGAACAAAATTGTTTCTTTATATCTTAATTTGAATTTTTCCTGCCTTTTTTATTTAAAATGAGAACAAAATTTACTTCTTTTTATTTTTTGCCTAAAACCAACGTTATATTATTTAATTAACTTCCGAAATCGAACTTGTTTTATTTTAGGACATTCTCCATGTATCATTCTGAAATAATGTCATTTTATCTTACTTTTCAAATTACAATTGATTCATGAATTATAACATAAGAAGACTAACGCTATTTACATCATGAAAATACGAAAAATATAAACGACAATGAAATCCATACAAATTTTCAAAACAATCGACATTGGATTACATATTAATCACATTTTTTCCCCCAAAGAGCTTATGCATCCCTGTGAAACTCGAGAAACAAACAACACTCGAAACACAAAAGCCAGCATACGTTTCGTTCTCTGTCTCATCGCCAAGACCAATTACTCGCAGACCCTCTGACCCTTTTTTGCGCCCACGCTCTGCATCAACGTGCACGTACACGCTCTAAAACACACACATATACACACAACAAACCGTTTGCAAACACATTCATGTCTTCTGTATACGCGTTTATTATCACAGCGTGCGCATTCGTTACATATAACGCGCATCTCTGCTACTGTTTGTTAGGATGCCCTCGTTATCGGTGAAGGGGATATACATCGCGACGTGCACTGGGTCAAGTTCAATTCACCACCTCCGACGAGTTATTGTCGAGAGTTTTAACGTTGGACGCTCGTATTTTTTCCAAGTCGCGTTCGCCTCTTTTTTTTTACCCGTCTCTAGGGACTGCTATGCGTTTTCGTGGAGAAAAGGAGGTGGGACGAGTAGTCGACTGTGTGTATATATCGGGAAAATATCGAGAGAGTTTCGCGATCGTTTGTTCTCATTTGCATGCCAGTTTTTTCCTACCTCCGAGTTTTTCAGCACCACGGTATGAGGAACTTCGGTGGTATATCGTCAATTACGGCTAATGAATCAACGTAGCGAAGGGCAATATTTACAATCCTGTATTGGAAAATTAGAAAATTTCTCGTTACAGGAAAATGTTCTCCGAGCTCACCAATAACATCGGATTGGTGATTTATTTTCATTGATATCGTATTGGAGTGATGGTATGTACTTGTATGTAATGTTTGGCAAATTATAGTAATTCGAATATTTTTATAAGGATGGGTTTTACACTTTTATTTTTGTAATATGAGAAAACAAAATACGGTAGAAAATACTTCTTATACGATGCGTTGAAATTTATATAATGATTGTCCATTTATCATCGTATCTAATTTACATTAATTTGAAGGCAATGCATTCGAGTGCGAAATTCTGTTGAGCGTATAGTGTGAGCGCAGCCGTGAACGGTGAAATGAAGATCCCAATATCGTTGCCGAAATGTACCTAATTATGTGTCGATCGGCGAAATGAAATACCAGATGGACATTATGGTAGTATTTTCGTATTTGGAATTATAGATATCCTGCTCATTAATAAATTAATTTCGAATACCTAGAGTATTATAAAGTTCGCAGAATCATTACAAAAATTTATTCCTGGTAAATTTATTTTAGATATGTTAAGTTAATTAAAAAATCTTTGAAATGTTATTTAATTGTTTTATATCTACTATTAATTATGTTTTAGGTCAATATTTTAAT
The DNA here is from genome assembly GCA_036873485.1 of Torymus texanus. NCBI lineage: Eukaryota > Metazoa > Arthropoda > Insecta > Hymenoptera > Torymidae > Torymus > Torymus texanus. The sequence goes on along the minus strand of JAYJLV010111039.1, from coordinate 8,881 downwards.
ACTTAATTATAATTTTTTTTTTCATGATGCTTATAATATTAGGTTACAAGATGTACGAAACTATTTAAAAAAACTAGCTATTAAAATATCCGTTTTGAACTTGCCATTTACAGAAATTAATATTGTTCATCGACGTAAAACGATTGTAATTTATTTTATCAATGAACACTTTTTCTCTATAAATTACCATTAAAACTTAACAAATCTAAATAGCTTAAAAGCCCTCTTATCCACGACTATCGAACGAATATCACCAGGCTGTAAACCCGCCAGCAAGTCGAGCTGATCGACGACCCTATTAAATTAAATCGCCAAAACAACGCTTTCGCGAAACGCATCCTCACCCTCTCTCTCTCGCTCTCTCTCTCTCTCTCTCTCTCCCGCTCTCTTTCTCTTTCTCCCCAATGCTTCTCCACTTACGTAATCAGCGATTACGTTATACGGCCCCACTGCCCGATAAGACACGCTGCGAGCACCTCGATAAATCAGCACTATTTCGCTCCCGGCGTGCACGTGTATACTCCCTACTCTCACACATATACACACATGTATACGAGTATGACCCGCCAAGGCAAACACACATACACGGAAGCACGTGGTTCGTGCAGTTCCACACACACACATATATATATATATATATATATATATATACACATAGAGGCGCGCTACTGACCCAAAGGTAGCGTTCGCATTGTGGAACAGAGGACGGGAGAAACTACGAGAGGGAATTTAGCGCGTTCGCACAGCATTGACCTCCATTATACGTATTATGTGCAGAGGGCCGCCGCCGACATTCTCTCTCCGAGCGAGTAATTCATCGACGATCGAACGTTTCTCTCTCTCTCTCTCTCTCTCTCTCTCTCCCTCCCACACATACACTAGGTGTATAAATTGGAGCGTAAGATGTGAGCGCAAACGCGGTCGGATGGTATGTGCTGCGGGAGAGACAGAGAGAGGGAGAGAAGAAAGAGGTAGCGTGTGAGAGAGGTAGAGTGAGTTGGTGGCTGGCGCTGCGGGTTCGCTAATTAATGAGTAGCCATGGAGCGCATCAGAGGCGTTCCGTCTTCTCGACTCTCGACGGCGTTTCAACTCGTCCTCGGAGAGTGAAGAGAGGGAGTGAGAGTAAGAGAGAGATAGAAGCTAGAGAGGCAACGGAGAGAAGGAGAGTGGAATGTGGCGCGAGCTCGCACGCGCTCGGTCGGTTGAAGAAGCCGAGTGTGAATCACTGACTAGTTTGAGGAGGAAGAGGAGAGAAAGAGAGAGAGAGAGAGGTGGAAAAAAAAGAATGAAAAGGAAAGCAAAAAGAAAAGGAAGACGAGTGGACTCGGAAAGGGAAAGGTTAATGAAGCTGTTTAAATAGGAAAAAAAGGTGCGATGAAGGATGGCTGCCGTGAGGTTTATTATTATTAAGGTGACGGATTGATTACTATTTAAAGTAATGAATGGAGTTTTTATAGATTGAAAAGAAAAATCTGGATATTTTTCTGGATTTTTTGACAGAAATTTAATTGAAAAGTATTTGTTTTCATTAAAAAGCAGAAAAGGCGACGATGATTACGTGAACCGAGCTGAAATAGTAATCTATTCTGTACGCACTCTGGTAAACGTATAGCCACGTCTACTGATTTCGGGAACAATCGGATAACTTTATACATCAATCATGGTATGGTATCGGTGTTTCCATCTGAACCAACAACTATATGCGAGCGAGGCACAGATCGAGGACACGCGAGATTATGGTGAAATTGGATTTTCGCGGAATTTGATTATCAGGAATTACAGGGAGCTTCGAAAATCGGAGAACGAGCTGCTGCAATAGCCCTTAAAATTACGAGATTTCGTTGAATGTGTAAAGCTGCGGTGATTGTGAAATAAGATGATTTTAATCAGTTTCATGGTTACGTTAAATCATAAATTAACATATGGTCTATATGGAATATTAGATTATAAAGTGAGGATTATCCACTGTAAGATTCATAATCTACGTTATAAACTTCTAATTTTTCAATGTCACCTAAAGTACAGAAATTATTTAATTAAGAAAAATCTTTTACACAGTCGAATTCTTAATTTATTTGATAAATTTATAACAATTTCCACATTCTCATGCTAGATTACACGTACCGACGAAGCGCGCCAGTACACAGCAACTGAAACGCACGACCCAACCACCGAGACATTAACCCAAAATCTTACTATTACCCCCGGCAACGGGCGCAATACAATGCAGACACGTGGATGGCGGTGGCCTAGACAGTTTTAGCCTTTATCCAGGCCGAAGCGGGAGGAACAATCGATCTTTCGCTTCGTAATACTGGGAGCATCTGCAATTACTTTGGCGCGCAGTCGTTACGCGCCCACATTGTCAAGCCGTTTATGGAACGCGATACTCCCTGGGGAGCTGGGAAAATATTCGTGGCTCGCTGAATTTTCGATGTTGCTCGTGTGCTGGTGGCTTTTGAAGCTGATGTTGTTACTATTGTCGTTCAGTTTTGGATCGCGGAAGTGGTGTGGTAATTATTGAAAAGTAGCAAAAAGATGGTTAAAGTGGCTATTCAATATAGGTGTATAAAGAAAAAAAATGTGGGTGGAGATTATTTATATTATTATATAGTTAAATGGAATATAGATGTTTATACCATTTTTTCTGGTAGAATTAAATAAAATATATTAATGATATAGATGTATCAATTTGGATAAAACAATTATAATTTATAATAAACACAATATTATTCAGCAAACCATTTTTTATAGGGAATTTAATATTATATATCACAATTAGCGTATACTATGTAAAAAATTTCGACAATTTAATATTTAAAAATAGTATATTTTATAGATATCTTTATCATAGTCTTACTAGAAAATAATGCTATATTTCGTAGTACTTATATCCTCAAAATTACCATATCTTTTTATCAGTGTATTAGTATTATTAAAGACTAATTTTTAACAATTCTGTCTTGTCAGTGAACTGTAATTTCTTGTACACGGAATGTTGAAGTAAATAAGAATGGACGTTAATAAAATGTAATCTACTTAGCCAATTAACCACTTCCACACTTTATCACTTCGCCCCATCATTGACATCTTTATAAGGACGGCAATGCTTCGCCTTATCAATTTACCAAATTAAATCAAGACACTGCTAAGATTTAATTAAATCTTATTTTCATCGCGACTTTGGCCACGAGGACGCGCAGGGCTGATGGCAAAAAAGCATCTAACTCTGTCGCTTGCTCGTCGCTTTTAGGTGAAGTCCAGAAGGCCGCGCCAGCGCTAGTTATATAGCTCACTACATTTAGTAGGGTCGCTACCTCTCTCCTTCCTCTGCCCCCCCCCTCCAACTCTCTTTCTCTCTCTCTTGCTATCTTTTCTTCTTATCAGCCTTTAGCTGGTCCGTGATGGGCTCTCAGCGTCGCTCGTCATTCGCCCGTCCATTACCCGAACCCTTTCAACGGATAACTTTTTCATCCCGGATGATTATCATCTTCGTCGTGAATTGCCCTTTTTAAGTGCTGAACTTTGTCCATAATTAGAAAATCTTCTGGACGCTTTTTTTTATTAACTCTGTGTTTGATTGAAATGTAGCTAGCTATGCAAATAGTGTGTCTTTATTCCTATCGGAATGCATTCTGATCTTTCTGTATGTAAAATTCAGAAATATTTTTAAGAATCGTAAGTGTATTCCGTTGATACCATTTGTAAATAATAAAATAGTTTTCATATACAAAATTGCGAATAGTTTCTACAACAAATTAAAACAAAGACATCTAAATAAATCTAATGTTTTAACTACACAAACTATTTGCATTTACATTTACTATCGTTAATCAAAATCTAAAATCAACATTAAATATCGTTAACAGTTACTACTCCGAAACTGAAAATCGAACGCCATGTGACATCAATAGGATACAAACGACGCTTTCCCTCTCTCGTACACACACACACACACACACACTCGCTCTCTCCATCTGTCCGTCTCCCTCTATCTCTCATTCCGCAATCGAGGCTAAGGCTAACGAACCTTGAGCCCTGGGCCTGCTCTAATGACGGAACTCGGTGCGAGACAAACGCGCCTCTCCGCGTATACACACCTACGTCATACGCTGCACAATCACGTGCTATCCCGGGCACAGCGCAACTATAGATCTTCCGAGAACGAAGAGAGACAGGGAGATAGAGAGTGAGAGAGATGCATGCAGCATATCGGGAGTCATGCGCGTGCAATGGGTTAAAGGCAAGATGCCTCGCTTTCGCGCGCGGACAAAGGCAATTGCCACTTAAGCCGCTGACGCCACCGCCGTCGCTGGCGAATAACGGCCCACGGTAATTCTAATAGCTATCGATTGTGGGAGATAGGACTAGGGTTGTAGTAGAGCGAGATGGGAGGAAGGCGAAAGTTTCGCTCGCGGAGGGAATGGCAGTTCTGGAAATTGAGGAGAGACGGAGAGAGATGATGGTCGCGAGTGGTAGCCTAGGATACCAGAGGGATCGAAGTTACTTTTGTTCGTCTCCCTCTTTCTCCCTCTCTCTCTCTCTCTCTCGTCCTCTCTCGTTCTTTCAGTCTATCCCTTTTTCCGCGAACCGAAGCGGTTCTTTTTTAAAGAAGCTTAGATCGGGAGCTGAAGTTACGTTATTTTATTCCTGATAAATTCATTTGGAAGTGAAGGTATAGCAGAACCTTCTACTCACCGAGATAGGAATTTTTATTTTACCATTGTAATATCGAGTACAACTGAGAAATCTCGGAGAAAATTCTTGTTATAATGGTTTGTGTTATTTAATAATTCTTATCAAAGTTTTCAAATAGCAAGCACTCGTAATTATATCGGTAATTTATTTTAATCCAACTATAGAAATACGGATGACCGCTCTCGATGATTTACTGCATGATAAACTCAAACGTGGAGTCGAGTCTATTAATAAACTGCCAGATGCAGGTTCAGGCACTTCGCAACATCGCGATTATTTCGGTACTGCGAACTGTTGCCATTGTTCTCAGCCAGGCGTGACAAACACGATGCATCAAAAGTCATCAGCATTTGCAAATGCCCCCTGAGCCCTTCTTATCTGAACCTCGACTCCTACTGTTCTATTTCAAGTTTAGAATAACTGGAATTTCTGTCGAGCGTACACGTCTGATCACATGTAGATTGTTCTACTGCAAAGACTCGCGATTCGTGAAATTGTCCTACTGTTGCTCTTGATTAGGATAGTTTATGAATTTCGACAATGGTTGTGACAAGTAGTGAGTGAAATAATAATAACAATTAGTCCTAAAGTTCATATACAGATTTAGTCAATATAACAAACCTACAATTAAAATTTTTTTAAACCGAAAGTTTAGTTCGCTTATTCTTATTTTATTTCAGCCATCAGTTTAATTCAGCGTCCTATCCAACTTCTTAGTATTATTCCACCTCACCTAAGCACAATTCCACTAATTATCAATACCTAGAGAAAGTTGAACGAAGAAGCAGAGTCAGTATGCGTAACACTCGCCCGCAGCTTCGAAACACTCTACCCGCTCCTCGCTAATGGTCAGCTCAAGCACCCACGTGGCATCCCCCTCTTCTTCCCAGATGACCGAGAGAGTTATCCCACTTAGTTTGTGTTATCGAGTGATAATAGTCAAGATGGAATGCTCTCTCTCTCACTCTCTTCCTCTCACCATTTTGATTGCACTCGTGGCTGCATCTTTGTGATACCGTCTGCTATTCCTGCTGCTGCTGCCAATTTGCGCATCTTGGGCAAAGTCGGGGTCTTAACTTTGCGTAAGAGTCAACGGAGTTAATGGGTTATTCACGAGAGCGATGGAATAAGTATCGCGAGCATGAGGCTGGAGCGCGCTGAAGTATGTCGTTCGGGGAGGGAAGGGGATTCCTTTGCTTGGATGGAGTTGTACCGTAGCTGTTGGACTTTTGAATGGTTATATAAAGCAATTGTCATTCTTTGTATACTATGAAAACAATGTTTTCTTTTCTTTCAAATGTTGTTTCATAGCAAGAACATGAATTAAAGGATTAAGGAAAGTTTGTGAACATCCACATTATTTTAATAATATGTAATTTTTTAAGACTAAGGTACTGTCGTTGTTATGTATTTAAGGGTAAACAAATTTTATTGTACACGTGGTCGTTGTGCTAATGGTAGTTGTGCTTGTATTAGTTGTGGTTGTGCCGGCGGTGGTATAACTAAATTTCCTTGTTCATCAATTATTCCTCGTAGACTCTTTATTACTGCTGCTAGAAATCGTGGGTCTAAAAAAGAATGATGAATTGTAATTAATATAAAAAATAATATTTAAAAAAATTATTAAATATATCAATGAAACTATGATCAGAGCATAAATAAGAAGCTATATTGTTGTAAAAAAAAATTTTAAATGTATTTATTATTTAACACTTTATTATTCATAGTCAGCGAGTTCGTATAAGCGGCGTAAAACTGATTTCAATAAATCATTCAAAATTTAGTCTAAATCTAGCCTCCGTTGTCTTTTTTGTCATTTCTCTTTTCCAAGCAGAAAAGAACTAGCTTTTACTTTAAAAAATTATAGAAGCTGCACGACGCAACAAAAAGGACGCAGAAGAAGGGAATGAGAAAAAAGGTAAAAGTCAAAATGAATAAAAGTTAAGAAGTATTAAAATAAAGTAAAAAACAAGTCTGGAAAAGTTTCAAAGTATCGTATTGGAAGGAGAAAAAAATAGCAGATAGAAGACTTTGGATTCAAAGTTTCTGCCTTGAATAAAAAGTTATAAACATTGAAAGAAGTGTCTTCTACTTTAGAATAATGAAAAATAAAAGAATTTTAGAACAATAAAGATATAGAAACAATAGTATAAAAGATATTTTCGAGTTACTTATTGTTGCTTGAATCATTGATGATTTTAATGTTGAAGAATATCAATCAGGATATGAAGTACGTATTATCTATAATAACGCGTACTTCATGTTTAGTATCTGAATACTTTTCCAGTTGTCAACTCTAAACTTTATCAAAACCTCAATATTTTATTTCTTAAATAAAACACAAAACTTAAAAATCACTTAGTTAATAATTTATAGTTATATCCAAAATTGCACTCACCTCTGATGTTAGTATTCAGATTCGTATTCAAATCAAAGTCCGTATCTTCGCCGACGATGTGCTGCTGAATTGGCAGGCCACTCATAATAGGACCCGGCCGTTGTATGGGCAGCTGCTGTTGTTGCATGCCCATAGGAGCGTGCCAAGAATTTGACGGTTGCGGTCCCGGGTATAGTGCAGATGTTTGCTGCCACGCAGGTTGGTTGGGATAGGGACCGGCGTTGTTTGTTAACCATAGTTGTTGTTGTTGTTGATAACCAACCGGAACTGAAAAAGCAATTATCCAAGGCCAATATTACTGATATCGAATATCTATGGTGTTAAAAATACATGGTTTTAATTCATTTTTGTTTTAATTAATTAAAGTTTGTTGGAAAAAGTTGAAAAATCGTTTAAAACATGCATTTTTTACCTCCTCCTGAATATGGGTTAATTGGTTGTTGATATTGAATGGGTTGTGGATACGCATACTGTCCAAGACTGAAGTTCAATTGCAATACCTGTTTAAAAGTTAAAAAACTTATATTAATTAAATTATTAGTCTTAAACAATGATATAAAATTAATTAAATTCAAAAGAAAAAGAAGATTAACTCAATAATCTAATATCCACACAAATAACAAATAAATGATTCAGCAAACGAACTTTTATTTCACAAGATAAGACGTGGATAAATTATTGAGAAAACTTTTTTCACTTGTAGATGTATAACCAGTTTCTAATAAAACTAAAAACCCCGCAGAGCTCTGGGAACTTTCGTTATAAATTTTATCAAATTAATCCTAATTTATAGCACACTCCATTCTATTCACATCGTCCGCTCTTCTTTCTTCGTCCTTCCACGTCACGACCATAATTTTCCGAGTCTGCATTATTTATTTCTCCGACGGCCGAGAGCGTCATAAGGATTTTCTGAGAAACGCGTCTAAATCTACGCCTTCTTTGTTCTTTCCTTGTCCCTCTCTTTCTTTTTTTCCGCACTCTCGCATCCAAGTTCTCATTCGATCAGACGCGGCGAGTCCCTTCGGTGTATTTCTCATCCGCAGTAAAGTGTCTCCTGGATATTGGCTAACGCCTCGCCCTTCTTCTTTTTTCCACTCACGCTAGAGTGAGGGAAGAAAAAGAGGATCTTCTTCCGAGCTTCTTACGCGGTATTTGGTTGTTTGGCGATCGGAAGTATCTGATTGGTTAGGGAAGATGAAGAGAAGGAAGCTCCCTCTTTTGAAACTTGATGCGTGGGTAGTTTTGTATGAGTTTTCATATTTTTGTCTTCCCAAGAGTGTGGATATATTTGCGTCATATATTCACTTCGTTACTAATAGAGCTAATCGCTTAAAATAAGCTTTTTTCCGTTATTCTTAATATATTTGATAAATCTTGTGGTCTTGGATTTTTTATTATATACACTTTTTAATTTTAGTGATTTTTCATTGTAACCACATTTACTCATCGATGTTATTAAATTAAAATCACTTAACATCAGAAGCTATTTACACCATGATTGTTACATATATTGTTTATCTTATAGCTTTTTGCGTTTTTCCTTCTTTTCTCTTCTCTTCTAATTCGACTTTTAAATTAAAAGCTTTATACTCACGTTAACGGCATCTTAAACCTTCTTAAAAACAAATTTTCTAAGAAATGAAACATAAGAAAGAACTACGACGTAATCTTCTTTGAACCTTATTTATACACACACACACACACGCACACACACACACACACACACACACACACACACACACACACACACACACAATGTTCTCATTGCAGTGTTATTACTCA
>JAYJLV010111028.1:0-11269 GCA_036873485.1 Torymus texanus | reverse complement strand
TCTACAGGTAAAAAGAAAACTTTTTCCTATGTAATATGTTATACAAAAAATGCTTTGTTTTTGAGTAAAAAATTCATAAAAGTTGCAAGTTTTTGTAAAATTTATAATTTTTCATATTTTCCATGCTCTCTGACTTTAGAACGCTTTCGAATATATATCTAAAAATTTATTTTTGTACTTAGAGGCTAATTTCCAATGTACAAACAAATTTTGAGACAAATTAAAACTTTGGACTGCTCACTTCACTTGAAACATCCCATATATATTCTTGGAAGTAAGTAATAATATCAAATAAAATATTATTACAAACTATTAAATACTTGGGACGTTCCAGGTCAACCGGATCACGGCTACGGCCAAAATTAGGGTGAACCAAAAAATCGCCCGACGACACACTTTAAAGCTTAGAGCGTGTGCTTTCAAATGCCGTGTGCGCCTTTGCACAATTCGAAATGGCGGATTCAAGATGGCGGACAAACCGTATCAATCTCCAAATTTTAAGAAATAAAAAATTTCGTCGTATTTTTTAATTATATCTTAAAAGTGTATCTTAAGTGATTTGTTGAAGAGTAAAGGATGAGAGAAAAATTCTTAATAAGAATCTGAAAAAAATCTGAATAATATTCTAAATACGGATTTGTGTTCAGGAAGTCAAAATATGGACCGTTATTTTTTGGTGTGTATTTTTCTACAAATTTAATGAATTATTTTCTCAGAAACTATGCGTCTAATCGAAAAGTACTAAATAGACTTTTAAGTTATAATTGTCCGTAGAATACGACGAAATTTTTATTTCTCAAAATTTAGAGATTGATACGCTTTGTCCGCCATCCTTGATTCGCCATTTTGAATTGTGCAAAGGCGCACTCGGCATTTGAAAGTAGACGCTCTAAGCTTTAAAATGAATCATCGGTGGTTTTTTGGTTGACCCTAATTTTGGCCGTAGCCGTGATCCGGTTGACCTGGAATGTCCCACCTGTATAAAAATAATTGGATTGGTATTTTTGTTAATTTATGATATGTGTTGTACAAGCGAGTCCCTCAGAGAAACATGAGATTCCACAGGTAATTCATGGAAGGACATTTGAATCTTTGTTATCATAGTTTGCGCTGCAAAATAGCAGGACTCGAAATCCCAGTTTTTATTTTTTTTTCTTTATTTATCCAGAGTACCTTTTCTCATTTTACATACATTTTATCTGCAACTTTCCATGCCTTGTAACATTACATAAATAAAATAGACCTATAGAATTAGCTGTGTTAGCCACTCAATGGCCTTTGTTGTACTTCCCCATGTCTTGCAGTTCTCTCTCTCTCTCTCTCTCTCTCTCTCTTTATCATAGTACTATCGCACCTACAACTACAAATTAGAGAAATTAATTGGATATGAAACACTTATTACATTAGATTTAAATTATGATTATATTATTATGATTATGATTATATTATTTATGCGATACCCACAATAATCTTCGAATAGCATCTAGAAACAAGATTATCAAGCTATCCGCATCTGCGTAAGCTTCCAAGTCACTCCTAGAAGAATAGTAAGGGACTGAAGTAACAATAGAGATGGTCTTTCTGTGGAATGTTACTCACCAACTGAGGCGTCAGCACAAGCTGAAGAGGGGCCTCATTCGCACCAAGTGCCTAGTAGCATAGATCCAAAAGAGAGATGCTTCTCCCACAGGTGTACAGTTTCTTCGTCGCACAATTGAAAAGCGAGAACTATGAGACAGAAGCAAATATTTATAGATGCTAGATGCCCTGATCTCACCTGTAGATACAGAGGGAAAATCATAGCCTCGAAGAATAGCAGTTACACTACTGCACAGACAACATTGGTTGGAAACTCGACACCACCATCGAAGACGCCCTCGTGGGCAGTAGCAGGAGATTTTTTTGACATCGAAGCCGCAACCACAACATGAAGTATGAGAGCATGATGGAATGGAGGACGACGAATACGCGTCGATGAAGAAGAAAACTGGTCGAAAACTGGTCGCGCCTCTCTCTCTCTCTCATAACCTCAACAGACAACACACACCATTTGTGTTTTTTTATTTTTTACTCCAAAAAGCAGAGGTAACTTATTTGCACCAGGCTATATCCTCATAACTTATTGATTAATTAGTACACAAACCATGTTTATCACACTGACAACCGATTTCGGAATTCGCGTTCGCGTCGTCTGCGCTGGCCGGTCTATATATATAGATATAGAGCTTCGCAGTACACGCCATTATTAATGCAGGTGTCAACTTATTGGCGCTAAACTTGCTTAAATTTAAATTAATAATTGATTACAATAATACATTTCTATTTTAAATCAATATTTATAATAATTTTCCGTTACAATAATAGGCAACATAAACATTTATTAACTCCACAGTGAACTTTATCAGAAACACAAATGGAGCATTTGCTACTTCAGTTTGAAGCAACGTCTAATATGCTAAGGTGACAATTTTCTAAACATTTTTTATAGCAGGATGGATCTCAAGCCCAGGTAAATGTTTTTATGATTATGGATGTTTCGTATTATTATAAATGAAAGCTTTGAAGTCATTTTTTTTAAATGTCTTTCTTGATTTTTCATTATAGAAAAATTATAGAAATTAAACAAAACAAAACATTATAGAAAAATGATTAAAATCAAAAAATTTCATAATTTTATTATTGCTTTATTCCATTTTGTCTTATTATTATTTTCTTTCGTTTAACTATAGGAGGATTTTTCTGTTTGATTGAAGCAAGCGAGTATGAATAATATCTTTCCTCTCGATGGTTGGAAGAACCGTGGAGAGGATAGCATATATTACATCTATATTTTCCTTATCACCACCCTCACAAATGTTGGAAATGATGAGCTCTTGCGAGATTTTAATATCGTGTGAATATTTTCTAGCTTCGCGATACTTGCTTCCATCAGACAGATTATTTGATTTTTGGCGCAATGTACTTCTTCCCCTATTATTTTCATTGTTATTTCTATTGTTGCTAATACAGTGATTTTGATTGTTATTTTTATTAAGATTTTGATTATTACTATTGGTTTTATTATTCTTACTACTACTGTCAGTATTTTTTTTTATATGAAACTCAACAGTGTTGTTAAGCGCGTTTGAATCTTTGCTCACTGACGATACACAACATGCATTAGAGCTACTCGCAATATTCCGAATATTATTTATCGTTTCTTTCAATACGCCATTTTCCTCGAGAAGCAGCTTGCATTTGCTATTTACTTCTTGAATTAAATTATTTTGATCAGCAATTTTTATTTCAAGGGCTGAGATTCTCGTGGCCAATTCTCCACTGTCCGCTGAGTTTGTCTCTGTTAACGGAGCAGAGACACTGGACAATGCAGAGCCCCGAGTTTCGTGCAATTTCAAATTTTCAAGCTGCTTCTCGAGCATATCGAATCGCTTAAACAGAAGTTCCAAGGTGCTAACCGGAATCATCACATTGGTTACCCCTGCCAAATTAGCTAAACGCTCTGCATACTCCTCTGGAGTCCTCAGCATTTTGAAAGATGTGGAAAACTTCCCCATCAGGTCCAGCTGCGGTGAGAAACACTTTGATGAAGCGGTCGGCTTAGAGCCGCAAGGAGGGAGCAACGGCAGGCTGAGGCGGCCGCCGCACAGGCGCGTGTGGAAGTGGAGCTCACGCGGGAGGAAGAACGAAGAGCCCAGGCGATGATCGCCGTCACCGAGGTGAAGAGGAGGAAAGCCGATCTTCGCGCACAGCGCTCGACGCTATCCCTGGCCCCCGCGTCGGCACCAGCGCGCACCTCGTCCGCGCCGCCCGTGAGGGAGGCGGCGGCGCAGCGCCGGGGCCGGTCGGCCGTAAGGTCCACCCAGGGGTCGTGCTACCTGTGTGGAAGGCCAGGGGTATCGCGTAACTACCGATGTCCCGACAGGGAGCTGCACCGGCGCACCCCGAGAGAGTAAGCCGACGACGCACGCACGCACGCCCGTTCATCGCGCTTGTATGCGCCCTTCGCGGACTGTTAAATAAAGAAGGACATTAACAGCGCCTAACTGGACATTTTTGTCTCGTAGTACTGAGTTACTTTCTTCCGGGACAAACCTTCCCCCTTTCAGGAAAGGTCTGGACGGGGGGTGTAACGAAATTATACACGCGACGAATAATTTCGTTGAGTGTATATTCGCAGCGAGAAATAGCGCAAGGAGCCGGGCGCGCGCAGTGTTTACATCGCAGCGTAAACACACCGGGGATCTTCTCAGTAGGACGAGGGAGCGCCGAAACAGTCGCTGCCGAAAATCGGCAGTATCGCCTGTGTACTGGCCGCGTCAAGGCAGCTCCCGTGCGTAGCGAGTGAGAGTGAGACAGAGAGGTCTGCAGAGAGAATGAATGAATGAATTGAATGAATGAATTTATTTTAAAAAATAGCTAGGAACTCAGTGTATATGTTAGCCAAAACAAAATACAGGAAATTTTACAATAAGAGTTAGATTTCGAACGCAAGCGCTATACGCAATAAACATCGCCATATAAACAAATTTAAGATAAATATTAAAACGAGTTAACAAATAAAATAAATAAATAGAAGTAGTTAATAAAATAAAAAAGAGATAATAATAAAATAAAAATATGTACAAACAAGAAGTCAAACAGAGATAAAACAAAAATATAACAGTTAATAGCGTTGTTTATAATTAACAACGTTTTACAACATGATCGATTAGCAATCGTTTGAAACATGGTGTCTTAAAAAACGTACGGATAGTACAAGGAAGCTTATTCCATAAATACGTTACACCTATGTAGTAGGAGAAGCGCAGACAGTCAGTGGCGAATTAAGGCACGTTTAGATCAATGTGGAAATTCTTTTGCTTCCTAGCCTGTCGCACGTTCTAAAACTGAACTTGTCAAATAAATATGTAGGCTCTTTAGTGCGCTAAATTGAGACTAAAAGGCATAGCGAAAGATAGTCACGCCTGGCTTCAAATTCCATGATATTATTGGCTTCATAGTCTGGCGTTATATGCTCAAAATTTTTCGTACCTGTAGCAAATTGAACAGCGGCATTTTTAGTCCTTCGTAGTCATAGTATGGTAGAACTAATGACTTAGCTAGAGTTATTTTCACAGAAGTTGGTAGGAGAGCTTGGTTATTCCGTAGGCGCGAAAGAGCAGCGAGCTTTTCTTAGTCGTCATGGTGCACTGTTCCCTCCATGAGAGCGTATTATCTAACGTTATCCCAAGCATTTTAGAAGATTCGCAGGGGGTGATGGTGGTCCCATTGAGCAAAATCGGAGATGTATTTAGACGGCGAAGTTGACTCATAAACCATTGTCATTAGCCCATTGTGAGATGTTGTTGATATCGCTGTTTACTCTTTGGATAATGGATTCAACTTCAGAAAGGTGTCCACTCAGGTAGATTACGAGGTCGTCAGCATACAAACAGTATTTGCTATGGTTAAGTACTGAGGGAAAATCGTTGATAAACAAAGAGAAACATGGAGGTCCCAGTATACTGCCCTGTGGAACTCCTGACGTCCTTTCCAAGGATGCGGAAGCTTCACCATTAGGTGATATTACACTCTGTGATCTTCCAGAGAGAAAGGAGTGGAACCAATTGCATGCAGAGTTCGATAAACCCAGCGAACGAAGCTTATCAACTAAAAGACTTATATTAACAATGTCAAATGCTCTCGAATAATCAAAACCAATGAGGAGCGTGATAAGCTGTACATTGATTGCTTGCCTGCAGTCATCGATAACATTAATCAGCGCAGTATACATACTATGTTCTTTACGGTAGCCGGATTGGAAGGTGCAATAGATGTCGTTGTCTCTGATAAATTTAGAAAGTTACTTAAATATAAGGAATTCAAGTAATTTCGAAGCCGAGCACAAGATGCTAATTGGCCGATAATCCGAAAGTTCTGTAGTCGTTTCCTTCTTTGGTATTGGCCGCACACGCGCTTGCTTCCACATTGATGGGAATGTACCTGATTGCAGAGACATATCAAAGATACTAAGAAGAGGGTGCAAAATGACAGAAAGGCAGTCCTTTAGGTGTCTTAACGGAATACCGTCAGGACCTACAGCATTGGAGTGTGCAGCGTTGATTGCCTCGATTGCATCCGGAATTGTCACATGCTGGTAATAGAATTGTTGGTCCGTTGAAATTCGCACTATTGGTCGAGCGTCAGGTAGCATGCCTAGGTTCGGAGTGGCGACAAAATGTGCGTTGAGTTCATCAACGTCGAACGATAGATGTTCATCATCAATGAGTTATTAATTCGCAACCCATTAATTATCTTCCACAATTGACTGGAGTTCTGGCAACCTGACAGCTTCTGTTTAAAAAACTCATGTTTAGCATTTCGCAGTACTGTTTGAGAGTGATTTCTGAGTTCGATATATAGTGCGCTCTCGAGCTGCTAGAGCCATCTCGCTTAAAATTACGCCGTGCTCTATTTCGTACAGAGGTTATTTTCTTGATGTTAGTGGTGATCCAAGGAGCTGACTTCCTTTGCTTTGTAAATGTTTTGTAAAGTGTATGCTTATCATAGACCGATGTTAGTGCATTTGTAAAAAAGTCCACTTTGCTGTCTAGGTCTTGTAGTCGATCGAAAGTATGCCAATCTACTGACTGATGGTCAAGAAGCAACTGATCTAGGCGCATGTTCTTGTAGCATCGACGAGTAACAGGAGTGGTTTTTGCAGTCTTGAAAGTGAAAGCCAAAGATGCAAACAAAAAGTCATGCTTTGAGATGTCAGGCACGTGTTTTTGCTCAAATGAGATAACTTTGAATACATCGGAAACGCATATATAATCAATCTTTGAATCACAATTGTCACGATGATAGGTGGTTTCAAAGGGTAGCCTTTGAAGATTGTAATTGTCTAAAAATTCTGTTAAGATTTTCCGAGTACAGCAATTGACGTCCCAATTGATATTGAAATCACCCATCAAGATAACAAAGTTGTACGAACTATTACACTTTAAAATTGCCTCCTCTACATCTGGCCAGAATCTACCTTTAGGTGTGCTATAGATGGTGCTGCAGAATAATTTGAGTCGATCAACATGAATCTCAACAAATAAAAATTCAGGTCTTTTAGTGTAGACTTTTGCTTGGGATGATTTACAAATAACCTTCGCCGGAATCGATTTACTCACATTTATTTATTTATTTATTCCAGATATTATTACAAATTAGTAATTCTGCCGAGGTAAATGCATACATATACTGCTACTTTTCCTCTGCCTATCCCTATTCGATCAACGCGAAAAATATTGTATCCCGGTATCTCGAATTGACAGGATGCCATGGATGGTTTAAGAAACGTTTCACACACTCCAAATACATGTAGGTTATGTTCACGCACTAACCGTTGGATGTCCTGTAAATATAATAGAGTTGGCTCTACGTTCATGTGACCGAGATTGAAGCCGAATGATTTAACTACGCTGGTGTTATTATTACACTGGGGATCTTGAGATTTAGGACTAATCGCCATAATTAATAAACGCTGTTCGCTGTTTAATTTTCAAACGCAAGACGGGACATTTAATCTTATCAAACGCAGCGTGATTAACGAGGTTGAATTGTTGTCTTTGCAGTTGGAACAACAAAGGTTACGCTTTGCAGTGCATTGTTGGGTGAGATGGTCACCTGCACAATACCCACAATTCGTACTGCCAGTACAATCTTTTGCGACGTGACCAAACTTCTGGCATTTAAAACATTGTAAGATTGTTACGTGGTCTTCGCAACGACACCAATTGACCCCAATGAAAGCACGCTGCGCTTTACAAAGAGCAGACCGACAGCTAGGAATGGTTTCTACAATACATGACCTAAAAATTTTCTTTTCGTTAACGGGATATATATATATATATAAACTATCTTAAAATTGTCAAAAGTAAAATCGGGGAAGTTCTGTTTTACTAGGGACGTTCTGATATCATCGCACGTATATGAAACAGGAATATCGTGAATAATGACACGCGGGTTCGACTTATTTTTCGAGAGAGAGAGTGCCTAGTGAGTGCGTGCGAGGAAGAAAATTGTCATCATAGAAGTTAATATAAATTTTGTGTAATTTGGTCAAAATAGAAACCAAGAAATCAAATAAAATACTTGTACAAATAAATATACATATAATACAAATACACAAAATTTAGACACACCATAGTATATAAAATTAAAGAATTCAAATAAAATATAAATGTTGAATTTCAAGTATTTTATTAGAATTATTTTAATCTAAGTTGACTATTATAATTTGTAATCAGCAATTCTAAATTGATTGTATGTATATTATGAGAGAGTTATATTTAACAGCAGAGAGTCCAGCGAGGCGAATCCAGGACTACGAAACGGCTGTGTGCATGAGACGCGCGAAATACGAAAAGCGGAAAAACACCGAGTCACCAAGCCCTGCATGCACATCAAGAAGGAGAGTCATCAGCTCCAGAGGCGTGAAGCCGAGTAGCTCGGACGCCCCCGAAAGGACATCAGGCACGTCACGAGGCATGTAAATACTGCACAATAAATGGCCCTGGCTCAGCCATAAGAAAAGCCTGCTGCGGCTGCTATGGAAAAGTGCAAACCGAGACGTTGCCAAATGTACCGGCCGGACATGCCGAGCTGCCAACCGACAACAGCACGACTATCACCGACCGAGCGAGCGACAGGGCAAAGGGCGCTCTCTCTGCCGAACCGCGAGTTTAGTTGCACGCGTGTGTAGAGAACCCGACTAATCAACTTAGAATTACGGTAATACTTCTTTCATGGCCCTTTGGCCAATTATCATCCGTTATAGTAACTTCTCAATTTCGGTGCCTTGGTTTCGCGAAGTTTGTCAAAACTCTCGCGAAAAATTCCGAACGAGCGTGTGTGTGCGTGATTGTACGAGCCGAGAGTCCTGGTGGAGCCCTGGCATCAACGGCGTCAGCGAGCGAAACTCCAAAAGGTAGGAGATCATTATTTGGTCTGCGCGCGTAATACCTTGTATCGTATATTACAATATACACGTTATCCGCGAATCATATTCGTAAAGCTAGCCGGTACCGAGACATTTGTGTCTCGATGTTGAAATTGGTTCATCGTTTATAATCGAAGTGATGTTAATAAACTCTTTTTTATATTATCTTAGGTAATGTATGATGTTTAATATGGTGTGATCCAATCCATTAAGCTATCCAGAAATGGGTAAGCAAATTCGTACATTACAATATCAAGTCCTAAATGACACTAATCATATGTATTAAATATAAGTAATATTACACGCGCAAATGTTTAATTCTATGCTGTATTAGTTTATTAAGATAGCATTTATATTAAAAGGTTTTAGAATATGTTTATTAATTAAATTTCTACGTGTAAGATATAATAGAACAACAAACAACACACACACAATATATACGCATT
Source organism: Torymus texanus (assembly GCA_036873485.1). Taxonomy (NCBI): domain Eukaryota; kingdom Metazoa; phylum Arthropoda; class Insecta; order Hymenoptera; family Torymidae; genus Torymus; species Torymus texanus. The sequence goes on along the minus strand of JAYJLV010111028.1, from coordinate 1,852 downwards.
CACCTTGTACACAAATATAAAATGTTATAAATAATTTTTAATAATAATAAGAGATACCAAATTTTAACAAAATAAGCACGAAAATGACACAGCTAACGTCATCTCTGTGAAAGGGCGAAAACCATAGCTCCGCAACTGGGGGATGCTTGCATCGTTCACCCAGCCAATTAGCCGCATCTAAGGGCCTTAGGCCCACCCTTATCTTTAACGCCCACGCCGTCTTAACCATTCAACTGTCCCCAACACATTGTACCCCCGAATTTCGTCTAACGAGGGAAAGAAGAGGGAGAAAACCGAGCTTAGCTTGTCCCTCATCTCTCCACCGTTAAGCAGTTCCTCGGCACCACCAGAGTCGACCAATAGCTCTATCATACCACCGAACTTAGCGCAAATAGGGAAGAATTTTCTCAAGAAAATAAAAAGTAAGATTTGACTAAATTATATATCTTTCTTTTTTTTCTTTCTTTCTCCTATTTATCCACTCATTCGTTTCCCATTTCCGAGAAGCTTTAGAACCATCTCGTACCGAACGGGCGAGAGCGGCATTCATTGTCTCTTAATCAAAATTTTCTCACAAACTAAGTGCACAAAGGTTTTGGAAGACTTGGCAATCCTTAGCTATTGGATCACTCCAGGCTAAAAAAAGGTAAAGTGGAAAAATAGTAGTAACGTTCTTCTGGACGTCCCACCATCTAAGTTTTTTGTTAATAATCTTTTATAAAATCTTACACATATAATACATTAATGAGATCGGCATATAACTGTTTTTATCATGTTTGTTTTTATCAGGTTTTGGTACCGGAACAACGGTTGCTTTTTAAAATATTTTTGGAAATACACGACTAGATTGGATTGTACAATCAGATTATGTTGTAAATTTCTAGTAATTTCTATAGTGCTTTTTTATAAGTACATTTGTTATTTGGTCAGGACCAGAGCTCATAGTTTGACTTAACTCGGGCGCTTTTGTGATTTCATTTAAAGTAATTTTATGTTTATAGAATCATTTCCAAATTAATCTGTTGGGTCGTTGAGCGTTAATTTTTGTAATTTCAAAATTTCTTATACTAGGTTCAGCTCATATATTTACTTTTTAATTTCTTTCACTTATAATTTATTAAGCTCCATGCTTCTTTTACAGATATTTTGTAGGTAATTCGTTCCTTTAGCTATTTTTGATTTTGAGTTGTTTTATATTCTATTCCGTCTTCCCTTGTAGTTTTTTCTTTTAAAGCGAATCAGAGTTTTACTTGAATTTTTTCTTGCTATTTCGTAGTTCTTGTTTCACTATCAACAGTTTTGTTTCTATTTATTTTTCGTTCGTTTTATATATGCTCTGATTGGTAGATTTCATGAGTAGATCATTCAATTTGTTTATAATGATGTCAATATCTATTTCCTTGTTAATGATTCTGTTATTTATTAATCGTTCAAGAGATATTTTAGATACGATGATTTCTGCGTTTTTATTCCAATCAGCTTTTGGAATTTTCATCTGCGGTTGTATGCCTGTAAATAAGTGACTATGGACCCCATTGATTGTAATTATTATATAGAAGTTGTCACAACTCTAAAGATAGTATAGCGTTTGCAATTCTAACGAGTGCTATTTCACTAGTACATGGAGATAAATCAGTTGCACTAGTTTTTCTTGTGGCTACACTGAAGTGAGTTGGGCTAGTTCAGTTCAATGGTGAAAAATGGAAAAATGTGTCGATATGCACATTTTTCCCATTTTTTGCAGTATTTTGCTGTTTGTGCTGCAAAGAAAGTGAATTTGATTATTTATATGAATGTAATGTACATAAAACATGTTAAATATTCAAAAACAAGTGTAAAAATTTAGTTTAAA
>JAYJLV010111017.1:0-11271 GCA_036873485.1 Torymus texanus | reverse complement strand
AGAGGAAGTTTTTGAGATACTGGAAGGTCAATGACTACATCAATTATGTTATGGGTGTTACGATATGTCGTCGCCATATTGTTAGAATCAAATACTACGTCGTCATCGTCCGTAAAGATCACGTCAATTCATGTGTGAGACCCGTCTTGATGATTAGTCGCGCCGTGCTCTATGAGTTTTAAGTTGAGTTGACATGCAAGTTGTTTAACGAAATTCGTTTCTGGCTTTTCTACGAGCATATTTGCATTCAGATCTCCCATGATTATTCGGTGCGTAAAACCTGCAGAATGCCTATTAAGTGCGGCCTAGTAAGTACTATTAAGATCGGTGTTAATAAGCTTGGCATCTGGGGGCCTATAGATAACTGCAACAAATACGGGAGGCGACGAACCCTGCTGTATGCTACACATTATATATTCCGGAACTTTTGGCTTGCCTTCATCCAAAGTAGTAGATGAAGCACATAAAATTTTAGCCTTACATGTATTGTTTACGTACAGCAGAACTCCTCCACCATGCGTATTTCTATCCTGCCTAATTATAGAATAGCCGTCGATCTGAACGCATTCATCTGACACGCTAGATCCGAGTCGCGACTCTACGATGCCGAAGATATGATATGAAGGCTCAGATAGCAGGAATTGGCGAAAAACTGTTATATGTTTTTTAATGAATTAGCATTTAAGAATCCTGCCCTGAATCCAACATATCTCACTTCTCGCACACCATCGGTAGCTAGTCATTCAGCTGTGTTATTATCCATATCGCTCGATGTACACGCGATATCTGGTCTATTTGATGTTTTAGCTTCGGTCTCGCACCTTACTCTACCAGCTGACATTGCGATCGCTATAATATATAGTCACGTTTTATTATTACCATTGGATTGAGTGAAATAGCGATTAAAGCTTTAAGCGCACAAAGGCCTTACGCGCAAGGGACAATTGTTTGATATGACAACCTGTGAATCTATGAATTGCTCTTTTCTAGGTAACATAATTTACCTTACTTATAAACATGCAATCAATTATTTATTTACTAATATTTTTATTTATTTATTTAAAAAAGTAATACAAAGAAGACTCTTCATTATCGATTTTCATAAATATAATCTTTTACGTAAGCGCATCTCTAGGCGCTTATAAGTTTAATCGCTAGTTCACTTGAGGCCATAATGACAATTAAACATCACTATGTATCAAATTCATTAATGTACAATAAAGAATAATCCTATGTGAAAAAATGGGTTCAAATTTGTTATTAAATAGAAGAAAATTATATTTTTCACTGATATCTTTGATTTAAAATGTTATTAATTTTTTTCTATCATATAATATGTAAATATTTATTTCTATATCGATAGGAGAAGATCTCATCCTCAAAATGAGGTATTATAATTAAAAAAAAATTTAATACGAATGAAAGTTAGAACGTTAAATGAAATTATAATGAGTGCAGAGCTGAATTTGCAATAACACGCTCGACTTTTATATCATAAACATTTTTGAATGTGTATCATTCTTACAGCCAGTTGAACAACTAAATTGTTAATATCTTTTTTTTAATTACTTTTATGTTCGTAATAGTTTCTGTTTGTAATTTACCGTTTTAGATCTTGAAAATATTTGAAGCGACATTATATTTCGTAAAACACTATATGAAATTTTACCATTCTAATTAAATACCTTTTTTGGTAGATAAAAAGATGTTGTAGCTATTTAAAAATCATGGGGTAGTAGAACAATATCAGTATCAATTTTTAAAAACAAGGAACGTAAAAATCTACTGTACATTACAATCAAGATTGTTTATTCTCCTTGAATTCATGAAATATCCATTAATATGTTCAGCTCTCAGTTAATATGTGTTTGCACAAATATTTGTAATATCGTTGCCTCCGTAACTTAATTACATTAATTATTTAAAACAATCAGATATTATATGCAAACTCAATATTATTCGATGGAAACCCAGCGGGAAGGTGGCAGATATCTTCCATCAGGATAAGATAGGAAAGACAGGAATGTTAGGTTAGGGAACAACGAGTAATGAATATATTTGCAAATATTAGAAACATGCATAAAACATGAACTACAGATATAAACATAAAGTTACAATGCGAAACTTTTCACTAAAATTTATTTGAAAAACTATAAAATGATTATTATCATCATTATTGTCTTTATGCATGCATAAATGCAACTAAATATTATTTATTTGAAATTTATAACTATTATCGTGCATTACACTGAATTTACTAGCTTAAAATTACCAGAATAAAGTATTAAAATCGAAATCGAATGTCAAGACGAGGATAAAATATTAAAGAAAAAAAAAAGATAATCGTGACCCACGCACCTAATAAACAGCAGAATATTTTTTATTAACATATAATACAGTATATGCATGCAAAATTGGTATCGGAAAAAAAGATGAATAAAATGTGACATTATAAATTTTGAAATTTTACTTGAAAATGTTATGCAATAAATATTGTAATATGATTACATGGAAATTATAATTATTGAATAAATAATATAAGTTTTTGTAAAATTAAATATAATATAGTCAAATACACAAACTTTTCTATTATTAAAGATGCTGAATTAAATGTAATTTATGCTGTATAAATTATAGAAGTGGAAAATTTCTACAAAGCAATTTCAAATTTAAAATAATAAGTAGCTAAAACTGGCTTTTTCAATGAGCAACTTCCTATAGTTCCTGTCTACTCCCATGTAATAAATGCAATCAAATAAATTTTTGAATGCGACATTCAAAAAGTCGATATATATAAGTATATTATTGTCACGTGGTCGTCTACCCTTGTCTTACACATGCAGATTTGCTTGTAATGGGCACATCATTAGGCGACCCCGCCCCCGGTATTAGATTCGAATTGCGCGCGCTAAGTATAGTATGCGCGCCTAGCGGACTCAGCCGGTGCGGCACGGAACGAGAGCTGCCGGAGCAGCAGGAGAGAGTAAGTTAGCTACCGTCGTGTGCGCAACAGGTGCAAAGTGAGACACTGTGAGAGAGAGAAAATTCACACGCGCCTCCACGAGTGCAACCACGCATGACGCTGGGCCCCGACAACGGTAACCACTGGTTACAACTGGCGACCGACTAATGATTTTTTAGCAATAAAAGCACGGGTTCGTGACAAATTAGGGACGTTTGCGATATTAGTAGGTCGAGACTCGCGTGCGAATAATTAATTATCACGGGGATAATTAATTATTATATAAATTGTATAGCGTGTGCAAGGGTAACCAACTGGTGTTTCCTAACCTTGATTGGAGGTAAAATACCCGGCCTGCACGTACCATTAGTGAGGAACTTTGCTTGTACAGGCCGAGCACTGTTGAAGTATCTAGCGAGGATGACAAAGAGTGTAGATAGGACGTAATAATTATTAATTTATGAAATATTTATTTATTTATTGTTTATTAGTTAGGGTTTTTTCTCAGCGCTTATCTTTTTGTCCTCGCTATACGTGTACGCCGGAGGGAAATTTGTTGCTCGAAAGGAAATTTCGAGAAATATACCAAAGTCGCGTAACGTTTGCGCGAGGGGGCAGGTCTATCGCGCAAACCACGATTTTGGCAACGCGCATGCGCAGAAGCCAAAAATAAAATTTGAAAAATCACTATCGCGGATTCGTTTGGTCACCCCTCTAGGAGGCGGACGCATCCGCGAATTTTGGTGTTGCGCATGCACAAAGGGTCAAAAATCGAAATTTCCGTTTTGACACGTGAAATCGTTTGCGCATGCGACTAGTAAACGGGCACACATACAAATTTTGGTGTCGCGTATGCGCAGTGAGTATAAAACGGAAATCTCGGTTTTCTCGCGTGAAATCGTTTGCTCGTGCGCCAGATACTTAGTGCACGCATTAATTTTCCGGGCACTTACGTATGACGCGAGATATTACGAAATAAAGCCAAAAACTCGCGAGATCGTTTGCGCTTCGTGGGAAAACGTTTGCGCAAGGAAAAGAGAGCAACATAACCGCCAAGCGAGCGGACACATAGCAAAATAAGGTCCAGCGAGTAAGGACCAAACCGCCAGTTGGAAGAATTTCCGTTAAGGTGGTTCCCTCGAGATGAGAGTTAATTCAAGATATACTTGAAATTATACACATAGGTAAATAAAGGCATAATGAATGTCATATCCAAATTTCAAACCATTTTATCGTTTGGCTTCTGAGTAATTGGTGTGCAAAGTTAGGCGAATTAAGCGGAAGATATATCTATATATATCGAATCTGTCGCGTTTCATATCTGTTTACTACAATATCTAAACAACGAGATTCAATGCCGACTTCGAATTTTGTGTAATGTATTTCGCGCAAATCTGAAATTCATTCAATTACTTAAATCAAGCGTCTTAAAAATATCGCTTTAAAAAAAAACATGCGTCGGGGTAGATGTGGAAACATTGCATGCAGACAATATGGCCACGCATACAAGACAGGCAATCAGCTGTTATTTGTAATGAAGGAAATCAAAATAAAAGTTAAAAATAACTGCCAAGTTTCTTACACTCGAAATCGCATTCTCTCTGTTTCCCTCGCTCAAAGCTAGCTCTCTCTCTCTCTCTCTCTCTCTCTCTCTCTCTCTCTCTCTCTCTCTCTCTCTCTCTCTCTCTCTCTTACCGAGGGAACCAACTTAACAGTCAGTGGTAATCCAGTAGGTATCTGATTAAAGATACCACTGACAGTGCAAAAGCGCATAGAGCCATCGGGTGATTGAAGACACGATCCCCTTGCACACACACATACAAACGCACTCAAAAGGAGTAGTGATGTCGCGAACTGAAGAAGCGGTACAGGAGTGGGTGCTGTCTATCTCGCAAAACGAGATGGACAGATACCTGTCGCATATAGAAATGAAGCGACAGGGCGCACCCTATTCAGCCTAATGGATAGGCTGAGTAAATGGGTGTTGGGTATATACGCACCTCAAAACTTCGTGGACGTGGAGGCCCTGCAAGAGGCAATAGCTCGACGGATAGAGCTCAGAGAAGAGTTCCTCAGAAGGACCGTCACAGAGGAAGACGAATCCTTCATACAAACGTCAGGGTGAGAGGTACACCCAATCGAGATGATCCTGGGGAGTGAGCAGATCCAGGAAGTTTTGAGGAACTCGACGGCAGCGGCCATAGAGCGACCCCAACACCTGTCACCACAAGAGAGAAGAGAGAAGAGAAGAGAAGAAGACGTGCGACATCACGAAGAAGAGCACACGCAAGGACCAGAGCAGCAGAATGCGTCTCAAGAGGCCACGGCAGACGCTCAGAGGCCACAACCAGGGGAGATGCGTCTCCTGGTAAGTGACGGAACAGAGTTCCAGATACCCAGAGAAGTTGGCTCGTTGTTGCAGAGCTGATAGTGAAAATGAAGTCGCTGGAAGAGAGGCAATCGGAGAATCAGAGGCAAGTTGCGGCCAACGCAAGGATGGCCGAGCAACAACGAATAGCGGCTTCAAGCACCAGGGTGACAGACGCCAGGACGAGCCACAACGTCTATTTTGAGGACACGTTCACGGTCCCAGACGAACGAGAAGTCTCGACCAGATCGCCACCTTCCTCACCGCCAGCTCGCCCCAGGAAACAAAAACTGGGTGGGGGGAGATTGCCGGAGTTCGGCGAGAAATACGAGCTGGCCACTCGACACTGCAGCAGGCATGTCGTCCAGCTTCTCGAAGACGGGATTTAACCACTCGAGAGACATAGGCCAGGTCGTGAGGAAGTGGCAAATACGTTTCTCTGGCGCGAAGAGTCAGAGCATAGACGTATTTTTGGCACGGCTCGAGGACTGCAGAGTCCTGACAAACCTCTCGGAGGAAGGTGTACTGTCCTCCCTGTCGGAACTGTTCACGGACACGGCCGCCACGTGATACAGGAACAGCAGTTGGATCAGCTTCACCGGAATATGAAGCCCCAACTGCAGGCTATGGTACGCCGTACCGGTTCCCGGACAGTGGAGGAGCTACTGGAGTTGGCCGTAGAAGCGGAGCAAACGTTAGAGAACGCCAGGACGTTCCGCCCACCGCCGCCGCCAGCTGCAGCTCTACTACCGGAAATGGCGTATAAACCGATATCTCCACCCGACGCGGCTACCACTCGTCCGGCCGAACGGGGGCCAGGAAGCCTGCCGATGTTCGGACAGAGAGTACGGCGTCGAGCGCGCCGTATAGCGCGACGCCTACCGCCAAGCCCGGGGCCCCGGTAACACCTGACTCGTTCAGCTGTTACGCGTGCGGGGTCCCCGGACACATAGCGCGGTTTTGCCCGAACGGTGCAGGAAACACCAAGAGGGGCGAGTAGACGGGATCCCTTCCACCCCTACCGCAGCGAAGATCCCCACCGAGGTCACCGTGGCCGGAGACGACAGTCGCCCCGCCACGCAGGAGTTGGAGACTCTCTCGCCAGCCGAGTATCCAGCAGAAGCCTCGATTGCTCGCTCGCCGAACGCTGAGACACGATGGTGGCTGCGTATCGGCGGAGGCGAATTCGACCTCCGCGCGTTGCTGGACCCTGGAGCGTCGACAACGGTGATGGGCACCATCTGGCTCCAATTAGCCATCGCGCTTAAGAGGGAGTTCGTAGCGTCCACCAGTAGAGGGGTAAGGTTAGCTGATGGAAGCCGATGCCCCTTACTCGGTCATGTAATGTTACCCATTACGGTAGCGGGTCTGTTTGGGAATTATCAACTTTTGAATTTCCCGCGGTTGCGCGTCTATAGGTACAACTCAGCAGGCGGTCGCGCAACGGCAGCACTCACGAGCTGTTCTCTACGGAACAGCAGACTCGCTACACTGATTGGCCGAGTATGGCAAATCCTCATGCTGTCTCTCTCACTTTTACACATGTAAATGAGAGAGACACTGATTTGACTTACGCCTTGATGACACGATCAAAGCGAAGAAGACGGATGTGCTCTCTCTCTCTCCAACGTACAGCGTGCTCGCCACGCGGCCGCTGGTACTGCCGGTACGACTCATTCTCTCAACATCAGTACAGCGTGCTCACCATGCGGCCGCTTGTACTTCTAGTACGACTCATTCTCACTACATTAGTACAGCGTGCTCGCCATGCGGCGCTTGTACTTCTTGTACGGCTCACTCACTCAAGTCTCTCAATGCAACGGTCGGCCACGTTGGACGTCTCAGTGCTCTGTTTCGGTAACTCTCATGGGAGAATCAAGTTCGGTCTCTCTCTGACTCCCAATATGGACTTCTCATACGCACAGTCTTACACTGCATCTAATCACATGGCATCTCTCATCGGCCCTCTCTGTTTTTGCCCAACCCGACGAGGCACAACTCATGGAATCGCTCAACACCTTCTCAACGAACTCAACTGGAATTTTCACTGGATCCACTCATCTCTGGCTCGTCTCATTATCGGCTTTACTCATCTAGGATTCTACTGATCATTTCACAGGCATCATCAATCCTCATCGGAGAACCTTACCGTTGCAGCATACGGCAGCGCACATGCAAGGTAACCTCTAATCATACGGCTACAACTCAACACACGTGCGCATACTGAATTTGACTCCTGCCAAGTATAGGCGACAATTCTCAAGCACGATTAGATCAATAATATCTAATCGTGCATACTCAAGCAATCACAATAAAATCAATAACATTTTATTGGGATATTTACATTAGCAGAGCCATTCTCATTCACCTGCGTGACTACGCATATTCAAGGAAAACTCGTGTAGTCACTCTGTAGATTTTCTGCGACAGCAAAACTCAATTCTGACACTCAAACTCATTCACACTCACACACTCAAACATAATTTTGTAACACTCTGATACTCAACCACCAATTGTAACATTTACACATTTTTTCTAATTAAGCATTTGTAATTGAGATTATCTATCGACAGTTATTTAATATTAATTAAGATTTATAGACAATTTATAATATATATTGTAGAGTTTTATTTATGCACATTTTGTTCACATTTATTTCTAACACCCACAGCATGTTACTCATGTATAATTTACGGCATTCTCAAACAAGGTCGTACTCGTGACATACGAGTGGCCACAATGCCCAACTTAGATGCAGACTGCTATCTGGGGGTCAACTTCGGGCGCGCGTTTCGAGCCGTACTTGACCCAGATATGGATCAACTCTTCCGCAAGGAGGCAGAAGCGTACGTCGAAATGGAGGTAGCCAGCTTGGCCACCGATTCCGGAGCAGTGGCTGCAATTGGGCTAGAAGACGCTACAAACCTTCAGCGAGAGGAGCTGAAGGTCATGGTGGAGGACATGATAAGTAAACTCCCTCTGGGACTAGGCTACGTAAAGAACGTGGAGCATGAAATCCTCATGCGGAATGCTCGACCCATCAAGCAGCGCCACTAACCTGTCAGCGATAAGGTGCAGGAGGAGATACATCGACAAGTGCGAGAAATACTTGACAAGGGTATAGTAGAGCCCTCCAAGAGTGGGTGGTCGAGCCCCGTCGTGATGCCACCTAAGAGTAACGGCACACGACGGTTCTGCTGTGATCTGCGAAAAGTAAACACGGTCACCGAACCTGACGCCTATCCTCTGCCAAAAATGCAGGATTTCTGGAGAAACTGAGGAAGACAAAGTTCATCCCCATGTTAAATCTGAAGAGCGCGTATCACCAGATTCCCCTGGCGGAGGAAGAGCGCCCCATTACAGCCTTTACGGTGCCCGGACTGGGATTATTCCAGTTCCGGAGGATGCCGTATGGGCTGACTAACGCGCCAGCCAAATTCCAGAGGCTCATTGATCAGGTGCTTGGCCTTGAACTGGAGCCACACGTGTACGCTTACTTTGACGATATCATTATCGTCGCCGAAACGTTCGAAAAGCATAAGAAATGCTTGAAGATGGTGCTCGAACGTCTTGTGGATGCTGGGCTTATATTGAACGCAGATTAATGCGTTTTCTACAAACCACGAGGCCCAACCCGGAAAAGATCGCACCGATCAAGAACTACCCCGCTCCCCGTAACCTGAAGACCTTACGACCGTTCCACGGCACTACCTCATGGTATAGGAGGTTTATACCAAACTACGCCACCATCGCCGAGCCACTCACAAACTTGACCAAAAAGGATCAGAAGTATGAGTGACTCGAGGAACAACAACACGCATTTGAGTTGCTCCGAGTGATGATAATGACCGCGCCGGTATGGACCCTGATCCCAATGAGCTTTACATCGTGCAGACGGACGCGAGTGACGTAGGCCTAGGAGCCGCCCTGCTCCAGGAACTAGAGTGCCAGGAGCGGGTGATCGAGTTCGCCAGCCGGGTGTTATCCCCGGCAGAGCGGAACTATAGCGGGACGGAGCGAGAGTACCTGGCTGTTGTATGGGCGATCCAGAAGTTCCGCCCATACATAGAAGCCTACGAGTTTAGGGTAGTGGCAGACCACAGTAGTTTGCTCTGTCAAATGAAGAACCCGACGAGCAGGCTGGCTCGTTGGGCGTTGGAGTTGCAGGGCCACAAGTTCACGGTGGAACTACGGTGGTCCCGTCTACACGAAGATGAAGCAATATCATGGTCAACGGAATCGGAAGATGCGTGGTACCGCGCATGGAGTACCAAGGTCAAAGAGCAACACAACGACTACCCTATGTACAAACTCGTAGCCGGCAACTTGTATCACGACCGACCGAACCCGGAGATAGACGCAACCCTACGCGACGATGAAGACGCTTGTTTACTCAAATAATTTTGATACATACAACTCTTCAGCCCCAAACTACATAAAATACCAACAATTTAAGCCCAACCGGATTAAAATTCATCACCACCATGGACCTGTAGGTTACGCCAAAGTCTAAATTTTGAAATGTCCATATATTGGGACAAAGTAGGTCTAGAAATTCCATTTTTGGCTTATTGTATTATAAATATAACATACTTTTAGTATATAAGTTACAAATTTTATTAATAATTCAAATTTCTTTTTTACAGATCATTTTGATGGGAGGGATTTAAAGGTGTCACCCTTGCCGGGAGATAAATCAAGTTCGTTGATCCATCGTCTTATTAAACTAACACACGGCAAAGCAAACTATTTTTGGTCACGCAAATAACTGTAAATTTTTGGAGATTTATAAAATAAATTTATAGCAAATTCCTTTTCTTCGTCGGACCATTTTCTTTGTCTAATATGATTCATTTGCATTTTAAAAAAAAAAGACATTAGCATTAAGGTTCATATTATAAAAAGAAACGGCTTCCTCAGATTTTTCAATTTTATGCTCAAGATTTTTTATTCTTTTATTTTTGTTATAAATTTCTGCAGCAAGTTTATTAGATTTTTCTTTATATTTTTGTTGCTTCACATTTGCTTCTTTGGTCATTTTTTGTGCATATTAACACTCATTGTTTTGGTGCGATAACTGTTATTTTGAACTGGCAATTTCATGTTGAAATTTTTCAACTGCACTTTGATACTTTTTACTTTTATCAGTATTTAATGAATCAACGGTAGAGTTACAATCAAAATTCAACTTGCTTTGCATTCCTGAACAAGATCATTCATTTGGATCAAAACTTTCTAGCATGTTATCGGTAGTTTCTCTTAAAGATTCATCGAAGTCTAAATTTAAATCAACAGTTGATCTATCAAATCAAGGAGCAAGGACATCAATTACAAGGCCGTCATGTTCATTAACGTCATAAGAATCATCTGAATCAGTAGCTAAGCCCTTTCGAATAGGTATAGCAGTATTTTTTAATTTTGGCATACCAAAACCAATTACAAAGTCCTCTGCAGCAAAATGAATATTACAAAGCCGCTTGTTTGCCAGGCCTTTGTCATTCAGATCAAGAAGTTTGGTATTGCCTGAGGGGAGAATCCAGTCTAATTGTCTAATTTTTTAAAAATTATGAAAAACAACATTCAGAATGTAAAGTTACAAAATAGTAAGAATGGAAAAATAAATTTATGTGCGAAGAGTTGCGCCACAGATACATATCAAGCAATTTCTCAAGTAATTACTTAAGTAACAACTTAATAATTCTTAAACCGCAAATACCCTGGAGATGGGATTTCCACATAGAAGGTGTGAGGCACGCCGACAGGGCAAATAAAATAGGTTGTAAATTGAAAATTATTAAATCCCAAATAGCCAGGGGTTGCGAGATCAATGTAGAAGCTGTGCGTAACACAGACAGGCCAAATACACTAACAAGGAAAGTACACTTGGTGTCCGCCTCCGATTTTCATGAAACTTCGCATGTGAGTAGAGCGTCAAAAAATA
>JAYJLV010111006.1:0-11272 GCA_036873485.1 Torymus texanus | reverse complement strand
GATTACAATATGTGGTTTCTTGGGGGGGAAGGGGAAACTACATATTGTAATCTCGAGAACGAGGCACGAAATATAATTCGATTGGACCGAGTTTTCGGGTTGCTGGAATGCAGCGTAAAGTAAAAGTTATATACCTCGACTCATTTTTCCCGATTAGTCCGCGTTTTTCATATATGTACGTATGTGTGTATGTACGTGCAGCGTGAATCTCTTATTCAAATTAGGCAGATAAATCACAATATCGAGACTCTTTCAAGTTTCTGTGCCATTATAGTTAATTAAAGATAAGCGACTCATTATTCCCGTATTTATATGCGTGCATTTGGCTCTCTTATCACTCCTAAATTTATATATACAACTGTAAGCGTGAACTTTCAAAAAAAAAGTATACATACTAACTTTTACAGTTACCTGTCGAGATATACCCGCAACACTAAATGTGATCTATCTTCTTCTTATAGATGCCGTGGTTTATCGTATTTACATGAAATCATCGACCGGAGCAATTAAAACGTCCACGAGCATCTAGATTCAGCAATTCTCGCGAGAGCATATATATATATATATATATATATATAAGGTTTCAAATCATAGCCGTCGATGGAGCGACACGGCACTCTCGAATTACAAATTTATTCCGAAATCATATTGTGTAGCGAATAAAGATATTAACGGTTCTCAGTCGTATATAAAGCCGCAGTAGTGGCTCTCGAGCGTAAACACGATTGGGATCAATATTCACATTTTACTACCTCGAGTGCGAGCCACTTGATATACACTCTATTGGCGAATTACACTCATTTCGAAAGCTCAAGGGTGCGTGCACCGATTAATTTTAATCAGCCCCGATTTACTTAAAGCACATATATATATATATATATTCGCTAGCGCGAGAGAGAAAGAGAGAAGTAGTACAACGAATTAGTCAATTCGTGATCACTCGCATAAGAGACTGTCGATTAACATAGGCTGGGAGCTTGAGTGCGGAATAAGGTGCGATTCTTCTTATACTGAGTGCCCGCGCTTGTCGTATATAATCGAAAGAGAAAGAAAGAGGAGAGCTAAAGGTTTGACTTTTGGGATGTATCCACTTTTTAATTATGTGGTACCGCTAAATAGTCGATGAAAAACGCGTGTGACTCTCGCGGTAACGCGGCAGATTTTAATTACGATAAGAGACGTGCACACGTGGCGCGCTGTGTGTGTGTGTGTGTGTGTGTATATTGGGTGGATCGTTTGTACGCTACACTTTCGAAAAAACCAGAATCGAGGAGTAAATGTCTTGTATTTTCGTTTTTTTACTCGTTCCTTCCGCCTTTCGCGTACCGAACTCTCGAAAATATAACAGTATATCCACTTTAATGAATTCGATGAAAACGAAAAAACAACAAAACTGGAACGATCGCGCGTGCTTTCGCTCTTGTTCATAATATACAGTATTATAGAGCTATCCCTTTGTAAAGGTCGCATGATAAGCAGAGATACTTTTCGCCTGGAAGGAAGAGTTTGTTTTGCATTAAGTAATTATAAGTGCAACGCGTGTGCACACTGCACTGGATAATCTTCGATTTCACTAGGTTCTGTTGTTTTTACATGCACGCACGGTTGTAATCAGAGCTAATGTACAGTATTTGTGTGCGTATATATAATATGTGTCTCTCATAAATCGTGAATTAAATACACACATATATTTGTCAGATCTCGAATCGATGTTGAAAAACGTCGCGCGCAAAGTCATATTAAAACGAGCACCGTAAATATTTTAAATCGCCGAGATTATCATAAACATAAAGTTTATCGCGTTTAATCTCGGCGTCGAGCTGTCTCCATTAGAATTAATTTCTCGCTTTTGGCGCGAAAATTAATTCCCTTTCCTTATAATCCTTCGAATCCGTAAATTATATGAGATTTCAATCTTTGTGTCCGTGTGTATGTGTGTTTAAGGAATCAAATTTTTTCAACTTATCCGAGGTCAAAGCACTATATATACAAAAAAAAAACAGATTACACAACAGGTTGCGATATTTAAGCAAGCCTCACACTGTTTCATTATGCAAAGCTTCTTATTTGATAATTCAAAACTTCCAATCACACTGCAATAAAGCAATCTTTTACAAAATTCTTAAAAATTCACGCGAATCTCGTATACATATATTTATCAAACGCAATATAATTGCGCAACATCTTATACAACACGTGTCTTATTCACATTCCATCCTCTCCTACATAACAGAACGCGCTCACGTTGCTCATGTATATTTTCGCGCTCAACATCTACACACCCCAACATAAAAATTCTCATCTCCCTCTTTCTCTCCTTCTCTTGCTATATAGAACAGACGTATATTATATATAGTACATAAGGACCAGGGACTGTTCCGTCCGGCGGACGCGTGCGCGCGATAAACCTCGGGACCACCCGCGCACCGTGAACCACCGCGCGCGGCTGACGATGGCCCAGTCGTCGAAAATTATGTAACGGTACCGTAAATTATATGCGCAAGCTCTCGCAATATTTGACATACTCTGCGAGTTGGCTCCCTACCTCTGTATATACGCGCTCGGCTAGATAAGAATCGACCCGGGCCTTATTAACTTTGCTTCGCGCCTGTGTGTGTGTGTGTATATGCATATACATATACCACGTTGTGTGTATAAAATAATGCAAATACACTCTGAGAGCAAAGAGGGGAGACGACGAAAAAAAAATTAGAAGGACGAGTTCTCAGCACACGCACGTGTGTGTGTATACGTGCGTCTTCGTTTATAATCGTCGGCGCGCTTCTAATTCTGGCATAAATTAGCATCTAATTAGCGCACGCGCGCGTCCTTTCATCGGGCACCGCCGTTGTATACGTTATACAGCTAGAGCTTCCGCATTTATACGACTGTGTGTGTATGTGTGTGTGTAGCTATGTAAAAGGATCACCCAAAAGAATTCGATGCGGGCTGGAAAAGGTATTTTGCGAAAATTAGTTACAGAGCTCCACTCGGTGGTATACATAGATACGTGTGTAACACGTGTAACGATCTCGGTGCTGTTCGTTAACGTGCATACCGCGTGGTATTGCTGGTATGGAATCAACGAGGGAAGAATGTTTCAGTGGCGAGAATCGACGAGGTTGTGTTTGTGGATATGGCTTATTTGAATTTTTTAGATATATTTACGAAATGCGGGAGATTCGTGTATGAAAAATTTCTGACAATCGAGCTCCGAAAAGGGAAATATTAAGTTCATCTGCGTGTATATACAAATTATTATACGTAGATGGAGAGATAAAGTAAGATTAATGAGTACGCATTCGGTGGTTACCGCTGCGCTGGGTTATCTTCGATCTGTTATTAAAAAAAATGCTCTGATATTTATTTTTTTAATCTGATAATAAAGAGATAAAAATATATTATCTAGTGATAAAACTTTAATAAAAAAAAAGCAAAATATTTTAAAAATTACCTTGCGTCTCGACGTTATAATATAAGTTTAGAATATTTTTTATGCATTTTAATCTTTTCCCGTGAAAACTTTAAACTGCGATATTGTATGAGAATTTTTATATATTTTTTCCGCCTTTTTCTCATATATTAAAATAAAATCTTATTTTTCATTGGATTAAACAATTATATACCGACATTTATGACGCAAATTTAGTTTACGGTGATAATAAATTACATTTTAGTGTCACGTAGCGTGCACATGTAATGCACCACTACAAAATTAATATTTCACAGTTGATATAACTTTAGTTTATTGTTACGTGTATTAAAATTTATGTATACAAGATAATTGTTTAAAAATAACAATTCCGTGAAATAGAAAGAATTATTGAAATAAAAGTATCGATCACGCAGGTCCACTTTTAAAATGCAATTTAATAACGAGAAAAACAAAACCGCGATTTAGCCGATGCAAACATGCACTTAGCACGATGCCCGAACTCGCTATTATATCTCCACCGTGCGCACCCCAATTTTTTCCATCATTATACCCCTCTAATTAAGTTCCTAGAAGACCAACAGTTAAACGACACAATAAAATTAGAATTACGCTTTGCTCGCCTTCACAGCCTCAAAAAGACCTCTAATTAAACACTTTTTTAATTAAAACCCGTGAGAAAGCCCGGGCGCCTCGTCGTGTGAAATCCGTTGTGCGCGAGTATCCTATATATATATATATATATATATATACACACACACACACACACACACATCCAGGCGCGTGCACGCACATATACCTAGTTTTCGTACACTTCGAACGCGTCGTTTTATCAACTTTTAATGGAATAATAACGATTAATTTAGCGCCGGCGTCAAAGTGCTTGGCATATACGGCGACAAATAAAACGAGATACATGGGAAACGAGAGAGTGAGAGGATAGAAACGACCTGCAAAACGATTACTGTATTCGCGCGCTTGCGCGTCTCTCTTAATCTTTGCACCTTTCTTGCAGTGCGAATCGCCTTTTATTTTCTTCGTTTGTGTCGCTTTCGCAAGACCGTTAGAATTACTTCCGTCAACATTATACAGCGAGCGTGTAAAGCTGAATGGGTAGACCGGTCGCGGAACTTCTGGTATTGCTGATGTGTGTCGGAAAAATCAATGGTTTTCTTTTACTATTGTTTTCGTATGCCGATGTTAATTGACGATTATTCTTTGACAATGTGATTAAATCAATATTATTAATAGAAGAAGCCTAATAACCCTGGTAGAAGTGTTCATCGTGATAAATTCTCTATTTTCTCGTTTTATGATTTTTATGTTTTGATTATTATATATCCATTTAAAGTAAATTTTAACACTAAAGTTCTACTACATCGATATTTTAATCAGTAGAAATACGTTTGATTACATTGTATTATTGTTAGATATTGAATTAGCCATAAAATATCGTTAATTTTCTCTCGGTGGAAGTAATAACAAATTTCATTACTTGATGAGGAAAACGTACAAGTCTATATCGTTTCGATGTACGCAGAAACAATAAATTTTAATAAACTGTATCAATCACGAAGCTTAACTAATGCATAGTAGGTCACTTCTTTGCATAATAATTTAATATTTAAATTACGCACGTCGAACAAAATACTAGTGTGAATAATAACAATTATCAATCTAGCTATTTGCAGTTCGGATTGTGTAGTTTAATTACGAAGAAAAACTAGTCGAATTCGTTTAATTGCTTGCTCGTAAATATAGATATATAAGCAGATAAATTGCCAGACAAAAGCCAGGCAAAAAGCGCCGACAGAGACTCATTGGGTATTTTTTTTCCGCGAATAAATAAGTTGGGCTGGAAAAAAGCGCTTTGCAAATGGCCTGACGTATGTACGCGTACAAAGTGGTATAGTATAGCGGTTAGAATATACGCACCGCAACGGCGAGGTGCATACATAGTGCTGCGTTGTGTATGCTTCCACTTGCCCAGAATTAAAGGTTTGAAATTGTAAATTTCACGCTCAGAGTGGCATCGGTTATGTGCGCACGCTCTAAAAGGAAAAAATGACAGGCGGAGGAGAGAGAGAGAGATAGAGAGCTTTGTTACGATACTTTTATTATTCGATTCGTTTTGCAAAACTATTTACAAATAGCGCGCGAAAAATGCGCAAATGCTATTTCCCTCCGATGCTGTGTGTAGAGTATAATTAGAGCGTAAAGTATGTAACCTGTTTAATTTTATAAATGAGCTGCTTCATCATAAAGTAATTATAAACGAATTTTACGATTAATTAAATCTGCGTTCAGTTTTAAAGCTATTTTTACGCAACTAAAGTACGAAACGAATGCTGAAGGACTTTTGTAAATGAGTACTTCTCTAATTATAATCGTTTAACTTTTTTAAAAAATAAAAAAAAATTATACACTTTGAATTCTGGTAAGAATGTGATTAATTATTTTTAAATTTCTTAGAACACTTGATCGTAATCTTTTCATTTGGTTTTTATCTAACATCATCGAAGTTCGAGATTCGGCAAAAGATTCAGGGCATCAGTACTTACGTCTCCTGCTTTCTGATTGTCAATTTTATGGCCGCATATAAGTAATCATATTCATAGATCAATAACAACTCACAAACAACTTGATATCAATGTACCTACTGCACAGTATAAACTGTTGTACATCCAATCAATTGCAATTATCACCCACAACAAAAACTCACTATTTGAATGTTGAAAGTGAAAGCAACAACTATACAAACTTCTTAACATAAACAACATACTTATGTAACTAGTCAATAAAAGAATCAATTGTAATTCTCGATTGCGAGCGTCTTGATCCCCCATCATCCGAGGTACACGATCATCTTTTCAAGAAACGCAAATTTAACAAGAGCAAACCGTGACTGAGCCTTAGTTTCGCTCGGTTCCCATTGTTTACTCTCGGAGTTGGAACTGTTTAATGGGTGCTCGCGCGGACGAGCGCGTTTGTGTGTGAGTAATGCGTACACTCGGGGTTTTAACGGGGAATTATCTGCTGGGGAAATAAGACAAGTTCGACATGTGCGAGTTCGGTATATATGCGCGTCTGTATACGTCTACTCGATTGATTTTGCGTCGGATCCGCGCGAGTTTATTCTGCTGGCGTCGAGCGAGCCGAAACTTCTTTGAAAGATGGAGGAAATTAATTATGGAGTTGGCTGTTTGAATGAAAATAAAGTTTCGATACAAAACCCATTGGAAAAGTTAGTTAGAGAAGCAAACTACTGTTTGCTCTTTTATGGCCACGCGTGAGTACCTAATGCTTAATTAAATCTCATTTGATTCATGACAGTGACTTTTTTTCATCAAGCTACTAGACTGGAAATGAAGAAGCAATTGTTGTAATTATACTTCAAATTACTCGCGTAAAACCTAATTTAAAAACTACAGCTACTTGTAGCTTATCTATGTACAAGTAGAACAAGTCGAGTTTAGCAAGACAACAACACGGAACCTGTACATGCAGAAATGAATAATAAAATATGGAAATATGGCAATGAAAGAACTGCTTATTATGTCCTATTACGTAAATTCCTAAAATTTGTATAAAAACATTCTTCCTAAAATTGTTACACATTAACAAACCATTAGAGAAATCTGCAATATATTATATATAAACTCTGACCAAAAAGAAACTCTTTTCCACCATCACAAGGCACTATATTGACGTAAAATAATTCTTACCAAACGAAAGAAAATAATCATTACCAAAAGACTTAATTTATCAATCGAACAGCATCAAATTAATCAATTTCCACGGCATGAATCGGCACTGTATATTACACCTCCGGCGTGTGCCAATCGCGCGAAAGATCGCACAGCACGAGGCGACGACAGGCGCACAGCACGGCCCGATTCACTGATCCTTTGCGCGTGGATCAGCGCTATGTGCAACAAGAGCGCCGTTGCCGCCGCCGCCGCCATCGTGTCGATTAGACCGCGGCCAGACGGCCGGCGATAATTAAGCGGCCTCCTCTCTCCCTCGCACTCGCGATACGACGCTCTAATAAGCAGGACTCGCGCTGCTCCTGTTTTCGCGCTCTCTGTGTGTGTATGTGTGTGCACTAGTGAGGCGCGCGAGCGGAGGTAATTGGGCGACGCTATACTGCACAAGCGTGCTATGGGAGGGGACGTGGATGATGAAAAGCGACGCGGGGGGGGGGGGCACGGTTGAATAGATGGGATTTATGTGTATAGGAGAAGGAGAGAGAGAGAGAGAGTGAGTGAGTGAATTAATGCGGCGTCAGAGGTCGTGGTTTTATTGGAATACGCGAGACCGGTTGATTAATCGTGGCGGAGGTGTGATTTCTTTTTTCCGTACGGTATATATTACTGAAGGGGCTGTCGTCAAAGTCCGTCGGGATGCTTTCATTCAGCAGCGACTTTTGTTGTATATATCTTGGAAAGCAGTCTACTGAATTTTCTAGTGTCGATTAATCTTTGTTTATAGATATTTTTTTTACAAAGAAGCAAGTTTATAATGAAGTCAGTTTTCCATTTCGTTTGTTTGATACGTACTATTACAATTTTCAAAAATGCTGAAAAAGATAGGATTCGTTGCATGATATTTCATTTCATAGTTTTACTCATGGGAATAACGAGTATTTTTTTGAAAAAAGATATAAACTCAAACTCCAAAAATGTGATACTAACTCTATCTGTACATACACCTATCTTGTATTACGTAGTTAGAAATTTTTCAGCGCGTATACATCCATCACAATATTTTTCACCAAAAATAAAAACGACTTTCGAACAAAACACTTCTCGTATAGCATTTAAAGAAAAAACGGTAACAACCAGTCTCTCTCGTATATTTACCCGTTCTTTCATATATATATATATATATATATACACACACACACACTATCTCGTCATCGCGATCATGTGCATAACACCGACTAAAAGCTTAGCCAATTTCGATCGTTGCTGCACACTCCATACTCGCGCAGCGTTACATCAATTTAATTGTCTGCGCGCATTTATTCCAGAGCCTCTGCAACTGTCACTGTCTTTCAACACATGTACCGCTCTGGAGTCAAGGGTAGAAAAAAAAGCAAGAAAAGAGCGAATTTGAAAGTACGAGGCAGTTCTCTCTTTGGCTATTGTTATGGACATACGTGCAAGAGCCAGTGGACAGTTATAGAGTCCATTCTGAATCGAGCACTGCCGAAAAGTTTGGGAATAATAAAAGCGATAAAAGTGGATTTCGGTGACTCTTATATTGCTGTTGTGATATCGTTTTTTTTTTAATGAGCATGCCAATTTTGTGGTACTGCAATAATTCATAATATAGATATTTATTTTTTATTAATAGTAACATTAAAATAATATTTTTTACTTTAAAAATCATACAATACAAATATACTATTTTATTTTTACATTTTTACACAACATTTTTAGTTTTATTTGAAATAGTCTCCTGATTTTGTATGAATATATATATCAAGAACTTACATTTCACTAGTCGTTACTAACTTCCTCTTCATTTTCTTAAGTTAAGAGGATTAAATTCAGCAATTTATAATGCCAGTACAAGTGGAATTTTACTGTTAAAGCAATAAATAGGCAGAATTTAAAAAGAAAAGACTTTATAATACACTGTGTTAATCAAGCGCAATATTAAAATGATTATTATCGACAGATAAAAGCTATATATTAAGTAAAACAAAATATGTTCATTTATCAAGCGTTCGATTCAAGCCTGCCTCCTGCAAAGCTGTATAAAGTATATATATGAAATAGATTATGAGTTTCATGACGTTAAAAGAACCAGTTGAACACTTGAATTATGCATGTAATTCATTTATCTACGGTTTTCGAGTTACGATGCTATTATTACTTGTTTATATTTAATAGATCATTCAGATGAATGATAACATAATTCAATATTTTGAACGAATAATTATAATATGGGGAAATGCAATGTGTTTTTAATAACTTGAGTTTTTATAATCTCGACTATAATGTAGTTTTAGATTGCTTGATTTATCAAAGCAATTTAAGCTAATTAATATTTGAAAATATTTAACGTTTAGCACATTACAATAAAGTTTGTTCGTAATGGAAACTTATCTCGATAAAGTGTAAATAAATATGCTATATAACTTTATTTTTTACGGTAAAATAGAGCGAAAATAGTTGAATTAAAATTCTTACTTCTAAGTATCTCTTGTACAAATACCCAGAAAATTATTAAACGTTAAAAAAAACCCTTGTAACATACCTGGAAAACTAGAATTTCTATTACTTCTCTGAATTTTAAGTCGCCCATAAGCAGGTTAATTTTGAATTCTCGTTTTCTTAGAACATCTATGTAAATTTAAAACAGTAAAATATTTAAAACGTTTTAGAATCTGTTCCAAACCCTATTAATTATTTATGCAAAATAATATACTTTTAAAGAAAAACCAAATCACTTTTGCACTGTTTAATAAGCACATTAAAATAATTTAACAACTAACATTTCCATAAAATACAAAAACAAAGAGTTTATGCTTTATTTAAAGAAGTAAAAGCTACGAAAAAAAAACATGACCAGCGTCGACCACTCGCTGAATTCGTCCCATCCACTCTCGCAACTTTTACTCAAATTTCAGCCCTCTTTCTCCCAGTAAAGAAAAAACGAAAGAGACAAAACAAGAGTCGGTAAACCTCGGCAGCAGCCGTCCAATTACTCGCGCGTTTCCTCGGTCCCATCAGTTCCACGCACTCCGCGCATCCACCCACCCACCAACATATATATACATACACACACACGAGCATCACAGCTCCTCGGAAGCTGTAATCTCATTTCCGGCTCTCTCGCACGCTTATACGACACGCAGATCCTCGAGGCGTCGTAGCTTGAAATTGTCGTGCACGCGTTGCACTTAAGCGACTTGTCTCCCTCTCTCTCTCTCTCTCCTACGCAATCCACACTTACATATCCCAGTAGTGTTCCGAAGACCTTCTTGGCACTCGAAGCGCGGCGGCGCCGGTTAATTTGCTCGCTAGACCATGAGAGAACCATAGTGTATATATGTATATATACACGCGGGGAACCGGATTCGGGGAAAAACCGGATGTATAATAGCGGCTGAGAGCTTCCACGAGAAAGAGACACACAGAGAAAGGTAGTGAACGTTGATGCATCGGCGCGCTAATGATTGTCCGCTTATGCGTGTCGTGTGTGTATATACCTATGTAATGAAGCATTTGAGAACGAGGTGATAGCTGCATATAAGCAACCGAGCGGGATGTATAACTGTGCTTTTTATAACAAATTGCGAATTCATGCCAATTCCTGTGTACAACGCAGACACTCACATACCAGTATATGCAAGTGCTCGTGTGTATATATATATAAGAATCAGTCCTGTTTGTAACGATGCGCTTCCTTCACTGCATTTTTCATCGGATAATGGAGAAAAGAGCAACCGCTCCGTACGCGCGACTTTATTATTCATCGGCTTGCAAGTGAGCTTTCAGCAGCGGCAGCTCCTCTCTGTCAATTGCATCCAAAGCTATATACGCTCATTTATACACGCGTGCACTTATATCAAAGCCACCTTCGTGCGCCTATAATTCGCTTTTTTTCTCCATCTCCTATACACGCATGTATATATTATACCCGCTCCATTAGCTGGTGGTTTATCTCTGCTGGATTACGCGCACACTGGTACAATGGTACAGGCGCATAGCGCGCGATAAAACTGAGATGGAGAGAGAGAGAGAGAGAGGAAGAGAGAGAGAGAGAGGGAGAGAGAGAGAGAGAGAGAGAGAGAGAGAGAGAGAGAGAGAGAGAGAGAGAGAGAGA
>JAYJLV010110995.1:0-11274 GCA_036873485.1 Torymus texanus | reverse complement strand
CTCTCTCTCTCTCTCTCTCTCTCTCTCTCTCTCTCTCTCTCTCTCTCTCTCTCTCTCTCTCTCTGTCTCTCTCTCTGCCTTTACGGAAACTCTAAACCGAAGGCCACCACCGTTGGTGCCGGCTATACACTATATATACCGCGCACGCGAAACACCTGCTACGAGAACACACGCACGTATGCCATGCTAACCCTGTTTCACGTAAGCGCGTCCTTTCTCTCTCTCTCTCTCTCTCTCTCTCTCTCTCTCTCTCGTGCTCCGGTGCTTCCGTTGCGCGCAGGGTCTATTGTGCATCCGTGCATAAGGATATACGAAGGAGAGTGAAGAAACGTTGGGGAATGTGTGGGAGAAGGGGAAGAGAGTATGGAAGGCGGTTAGGAGAGTTTGAAGGATAAAAGGGGGGGGGAAGAGTGCGTGGGTTCGATGACAGTGAGAGTGTGGGGATATTTAAAATGAGGTAATAAGGGTTGAGAAAAAGTTGAAAAAAGAGATTGATTTTGTAGATCAGCATCAATTTTGAGGCTTTTTGTTGCGTGAGTAGTGTACTTTGATTTGTTTCGGGTATTACGAAATAAGATTTTTGGATATAATTTATGTCTTCTTTTTTTGTAAGAAATGCAAAGAGAGATATTTATTACAAAATATACTCACGTCCGTGACGCACGAGATTTTCACATAAAGCGTGTTATTAACAGTCAATGTCAATTAATGAATAATGTAAAAGCTGGACGCATATAATGAAACAAGATGAAATCTGCCTTCAAAGAGGTTTCCTGAAAAACTCAACAAGCTTTTCGCATGAGTGAAAATATCGTGAAATTCGCAGGGTACACGTGAAATGTAAAATACTTGATATTTTCTGTACGTATTCCGTAGTAGATATATAATAAAAAATTATTATCTCTACGAGGAAATGCGGCTGTATACGGTAAAATCCGACAAATTAATTGTGGAATACCATATCATAAGGTTTGAAAATCTACATATGAATTTTATAATTAAATCCGAAAATTAATTAGCAAAGAAATGCATGCACTAATGACAAATTTCAGTTCTCTGAAATGCTTTATACTTTACTTTAAACTTTATATGCTATATATATTAATACTAATTTCAAATGAATAATTTACACTTGAGTTTATACAGACTTTCATACGGAAATTAATAATATCATTTATTATCCTGCTAATAATCAACGAACTAAACCACATCGAAAATATCGTTTACACTCATTAAGAGAGTATACTACGTGCGGGTCACGGATTCAGTTTAAAGTTTGGGACACTTCTTTGGATTTAGAAATATGAAAAAAACTGCAATATTGAACCTTAATCTAAAGTTCTGTACATGTTTAAGTTTATTTTGAAAAAAGTCTTGAAAAAATCCTTTTCTTAAAACGGTAACCTTTGACTTTGAAAAGACTTTAATGTCATTTTAAATTAAAACTACAGAGAAAATGATCTTTTATTTGCTTTCTTAAGAATAATAAATGTTAATTCTATTCAAAGTTACGAAAGTTGAAATTTGAGCATCAGAAATGCACTGTTTAATCTCTAAAATTGACTGATCGATTGCGTGCATATTTTGTTGCACTTTCGATATTTAATTTTGAACTTTTATAACTTTGAAAGCAATCAATATTTTTTAATTTTTAAAAAAGCAAAAGAAAACTCATTTTCTTTTGTTTTATTTTCTATTTTTAAAATGATATATTAAAGTCTTTTGAAAGTTGAATCGTTATCGTTTGAAGAAGAGGCATTTTTGAAGACTCTTTTAAGAAAAAGGCTAAAAATGTCCAGAACTTGAGTTTTTTTTAGCTTTAGGGTCTAATGTTACAGCTTTCTTCATAATTCTATATTCAAGTTTGAGTAAAATCCTTAACCCGCAAGTAGTAAACTTTTTCCTTAGTCAATTATGAAATTTCATTAATATTATACATAAAATGTTCACCATCAATCAACCCATTCATCAGTATACTCTTCTCTTACGAAACAATTAATAAAATCTATACAATTAATTATCGTTTAACCATTTTCCTATATAAAAGCCAATATCCAATCACGATGAATATTCACGAGCCTATATAAGCGAATTGTTATATATAAAATTGTTATATAAACTTTATACCACCGCACCCACGCTTTAAATTAAAACAAAATCGAACGGCCAATCTTCGGATAAACAAATATATCGACATAACCCAACGAGCGTATATACAACTTGATTGACTAAAATTCAACCTCGACGTGCACCAATTCCATCACCGTATACCTCGTCCATAATTAAAACCCCGTCGGCATTAACTATGCACAAAACAAAAGCTTCCATCTCTCTATCTACCAACCTATATCCTCCTCCCGAAAACCGATGGCGCTAGTAATAAAAGGTGCAATAACCTCGCTCTTACCCCCGTATATGTATATACGCTCTCTGCGCACACCGCAGAATTTATCGACTCTACAATCCACGAAGAGAACTCCACTGCCTCCTCCTTCTCCCTCTATCATCGAATTAAGCTCTGGCGCGCGAGCGAATTATCCTTTTTCTCTCTCTCTCTCTCTTTCTCTCTCTCGCTCTCTCTCGCGCGCGCTGGTTTGCTCGCTTTTACAGCACGATTATACGTGAACGTACCACAGGGGGTGAACAACCCCGTATGCGAGGGTAAATCCAGTGCGCAGGTTCTCGTGCATGATATAGGGTGGAAAAAAAGACGTCGGGAATGTGTGTGCGCGGGAGAGCGAAAAGATTGCGCGCGCATGCACTAATGCCCGATAGTTTTACGCGAACAGTGCGTATATATATATATAGGTTGTACGATCGATTATTTTCCGATTATTCCATATGTATACGTGTGTGTGTATGTGTGTATACGTAGACTCTCAAGCTAATCAGAGTTGTTTCGGGCTTCGTTTTCTCTATATACGGGAGAGAGAAAAGCTTTTTACTTTTAATTATTGCCGCAACGGGGGCAAAAGATGGATGGTTATGAAGTTTTATGTATAGAATGAAAGGAAGTTTTTATTTTGCGTATACGATATGGGTAATGTCGGGAAGTTTTCTATAGTCGAAGGGTGTCGATCGGTTTAATTTTTATGCGATGAAAGGTTTATCGAGCTGTTAAAATGTTTACGATATATTTTGTACGTACGCGGTTAAAATGCGGTTATATTCGAATAGAGGAAGCGTGCAATTATTTCATTATGAGATCGCGTTCTTCCTATAATATAAATATTATGAAAACTCGGTACGATTTTTATGTGCTTATCGTAATATACAATGATTTATGCGAGACATTATCAGCAATGACGTTTCTTTTCTTTTTTAATCACTTAATGAGTGTTGAATAATAATTTAAAAAAAAAAAAGAATGGAAGAGAAAATTATTTCGTTCGACAAAATTAAAAATAATCATTTGCTAGAATCACACGAGCGTCTGTAATTTGTTTTTTCTTTCAAAAGCTAAAATTAATAGGAACTCACACACGCTCACATCGTCTCTCAAATTATATATATATATATATATATATATATAGCCACGTGTGTGCGTGTACGTAGACGTATACGCATGACATCACCGTTCCGCACACGCACTTGCTTTTTCAAATTTTACCTACATGTATATATATAGGGAGCGCTCAATTTTACTTTGCAAAGTAATTAAATAAAATATCACGGCATGTATGTGTATATATATACACACTCTTAGATGACGTAGTGTACATACACGAGGTGCAAAAAGTCATATGACGTACATGCACTCGTCTCTTTCCCTCTACTCCCTCTCTCTCTCTACGCGTGCAACTGAAATAGCCTGTGGTCGTCCCACATTTCATTTGAAAAACTTCATGTAACACACCTGTCACTCGATCCTTTTAACTTTCTAATGATATATATGATAATAAAAAAAAGGGTCATTGGTTGATGTCGTAGTCTATAACGATCGAAGTGCATATATTGATAATAAAGCGATTTGCTTTGTAAAATTTTCGCTTTAATGACGCCACTATTACTGTGATTATAGAGGTGTGATTAATTGAAAGCGGCGTCATACGATTAATGGATTTTTTTTTGTACGCAAGGAAAATATTAACTCCTGCGTATTCTTATCACAAGTGAATAAAATTTTAGTGTTATATCTATATGCTTCCTTAAAATAATTCTCTATGCAGCTTCTTCTGTGTATAACAAAGCTCTCACTCGACTAATTTTTCTATAAATGAATTTTCACCAATCGAGCAATAATTCATCACAAATAACCACGCATTTGTAATCCTCTCTTTTCAACCGTATACAACTCAAACGAAAGTTAGGCATTAACCTCGTCGTTTTCGAAAATCCAACCGCAACGGCTTTTCCATTACACCATAACATCGATCTCGCATGCTGTTAACTGGAAAAATCCAAGACGCGTGCGCGCGCGTGCAAGCGCGAGAGTAAAATCGCAGCTTTGAACGCCACGTTTATATACCTATACACATATACGTACGCGTGCGTTCTAGCTTATATCTACCTGTCGTTAGAACAGGTTTTCCCTTTTCCCTCTCCCTCTTCCCTTGCCATACAACTTTTTTAATCTCTCTCTCCTTTCCTCCCGCTTAGTCAGCAGCGATGTTTTATTCCTTCGTTTTTTTCCTATACGTTAGAGATAAGAGCGAGGAAGAAGAAGAAGAAGAAGGAGAAAAAGAAGAGCTATATAGCTTCTGAGTTGGAGCTGCTGCCGCCGTCGTAGCAGTAGTATAACAACAAGTATTCCAAGATTGCGGAACCATAGTGCGAAGGGATACGATGAGAGATTTTGGGTGAAAGTCGTTAGAGGTGGGGGGAAAAAGGGGGTATTTGAGGGAATGTTGATGGAATTCGGGTGATGGGATTGAAGGGTTAAGGAAGAGTTTACCGGGAGACTCGCGAATTTGAGAAAGTGGATCGGGGTGTATATATATAGTTGAGGGCGGTGTTAAAAAGTTTTATTGAATTAAAGAGAACTGTGGGTCGTTGATGATGCTTTTTCAATAGTTTTTCCGAACGGTTCTGTATACACTGGATACGAATAAAAGACGTATAATTAACCCTTTGACCACTAGTGTTACTCTCATGTAACGTGATATTAAAAAATGTTTCAATCAATATTTTGAACTCATGATGACTCAATTGGAAGATTATAGTGTCTATTCGTTGTTGTTGCTATCTTGTTGAAAAACAAAAGAAAACAGAAAAAAACAAAAGAAAACAAAAAAAACAAAAAAGAAACAAAAAAACAAAAAAAATTTTTTGTTGTTTTTTCTTAGTTACGATATTTTAGATACAATAAGAGTGAAAAAAATAATTTTGTATTAATGTTCATTGTTCGGTCCTGAAAGAATTAAATACACACGGGAAAGAATATATTCTTCACTTGTTTTTCTCGAAATATCCGTGTCAACGATTTTTTTACTCTCATCCCTTCCGAAAAATAGAAAAAATACGTATGTTATACGATGCTTCAGCTCACCCCACTAACGTGACTCCACCCTCATCTAATCAATTATACTTCACCTTCGATATTTCAATACAACACCAATCGTTCACCCTACGCCCCCTACACCCTAACCAAAATTCCTATCATTTCCATACTCAAACATCGACCCCACATCCCATAATCCTCCCCACCGTATACGAAACAAAGAACCACGTGAAAAAAAAACGTCGCCTTGCCTTCCTCTCATACACATACTCACCCCACGTGGTATAAGCATGCGACGGCAAGCGTTCGCACATAAACTCCGAAAATAGTCGCGTTTCTTCCGTCCGTGCATGCTCTCTTTTCGGTTGCGCGCGCGAAGCGTACAAACGAGTCGAAGGGGAAAGAGAAAGAGAGAGAGAGAGAGAGAGGCACCGGTTTCGCGTAAGGGGAAAAAGTGAACGAGAGACGCTTCTCTATGCGTAATTGCGAGAGTCGGAGCTGCTTTCTGAATGAGGATACGTTGGTTGTTCGAGAGGGAGTGCAGTGGTTCTTTTTTTTCGCGTATGTATAGGTGAAGTTTTTTCGGTTTGCAAGAATGAACGGGGTGGAAAAAGCTGAAGAGTTGCAAAGTCGGGTGCGATGGTTGAATAGCGGTAGTGTATAAGAGATTTCGGGGGATGCGCGTAGTCGTCGTTAGGGGAGAGAATAGTGGTATTGAGGAGAGGTGATGATGCGGTTGGTAGTATAGGTGTAAAAGAATTTGCGAATGTTTAAAGGACGATTTTTACTCTGAGATTAATGGTGCGAGTTTTTTTTAACGAAAATGTATACTACTAAAAAATTTTCGCGTTGGTATAACCTGTAATATATTTGAAATTTCTTTTGATGAAAATTTTTTGGATGACTTATTCGAATTCTGCAAAACGATTTTTCATTAATTTTATACACGTTCGCATTCGTTGATTAAATATAAAGAGTATAATTGAAGCGTGAATAAATAATTAAAATGCAAATAACATGAAAAGAATATTTTTTAATTAAATGGCGTATACTATATATAAAACGAATCCTTATAACATTCCATGACGTAAATTAAGGTAGTCAGGACCGGATAGGCGAAGGTAGATAATTTACAATGAATTACGTTAATCTAATCTAGGCATTTTTCGTACCACTTTAAGCGCTTAGCATACAATGACACGAATGAAATTTCTCCCGTACTGTTACGAGCGCGCGTAACTATTTTTTTTTCCCTCGTCAATCGCGTCTATGTGTGCGGGTATGTATAATACGTACAGAAACGAAGAGAGTTCGAAGAAAGTGACTCTAAACGTAAATATACTTATATATATATACTATACAATCACACTCACTTCTCTCCGCAAAATACACGAGTTGTATGTAAAAGGAAACAGACAAATAATAAAGGTATACAGTTTTGTCGATGACTGATTGGACGATATTGATTGATTGGAAAAGTGCGACATTATACGATTGAGTTGTTTACATTATTATCCGCCTGTAGCCTTTTTCAGAAATAATGTTTGTTTATTTAAGGAACATACGATAGCATCACGAGGTGAATTCATGGTAAAATGCAAGTCGTGCTATATAAACTAGTATACGAATGGTCAAAAAGCAAAAACTACTTTTACTTTCCGACTCCGAGTAACGAAATCAGCTGCTCTTTCGCCGGAAAGGTAAACTCATTACGTATTCGCGCGGTGTCTGCTTTTTTTCACCTGAAAACAGACGTATATATACGTGTACACGCGCACCATCTCCCGTGGTTTTCTATAAAAAATTAATTGGAAGCACTAATTGGACTCATTAACAAAATTATTCGCTATACTTTTATCTGCGTACGCTCTATGAACACGTTTGATTGACATCGACGTGTTTACGCGTATGATTTTATATATAAAGCAAAGCTTATATCTTTGGCTTCTCGGAATAACCGAATAAGTCCACTTTTCGAGTTTCCGAGAAAAACGGGTTTTAATGTTCAAATTTATATATGTATGATCGAGAGAAACGAGATGATTCGCGATACTTGACTAGTCAATTGACACATTCAAAACACATATTTACACGCTGGTTTCAACACAGATTATACATTTTCTGATGAGTTAAAAACGAGTAAGAACTCAATAAAAGTATGGACTTATCTGGTTATTCCGGGAACTGTGGACTTGATAGTGCGGTTCGCGTTTATTTTAGTGCGTATTCTTTAATTTAATTATAAAACGAGTGAATAAATTACAAAATTAGCAATTTTTCAATGAATTCTTCTAACTTATTCAAGAAATTTCTATTTTTGCGACCTTACTATTAAATTTACGACCATTTGTATTTTATTTGTATTGTACTAATATTTTAAAATTTTAAAATGTTTATAATTTTAAAAATTTTAAAGAGGCTAGAAATTTTTTTAAATAAACTGATAAATATATATTAGTCATCATATTCACATTTAATTTGAATAAATAAAATAAATGATAACTACGATAAACGAAAAAAATTATGGACTTATCCCGTTATTCTGGGCAGAAAATTTAAAAAATGGACTTATCTGGTTACGTTTCGGGTGAATTGTAGCTTTACGGCAATATTTTTGCTACTACTGAAAGTGGTAAATGAAAAAAGCCTATTTGAAAATACAAAATCCGGGGTTATCTCGATTTTAAAAAAAAAGTGAACTTATTCGGTTATTCCGGGAAGCCACAGATATATATTTATATATAAACTTGAGTATTTAAAACAATAACAAAATTCAGTCTATTTTCTTACAAAATGAAAAATCCGTACAAAAATCAGGCCGCCAGTTAAAAAAAAAAAATCTTCAGTGCACCTTGCACCACCACCACCACCACTGCTGTGATCCATCATCGTCACCTGTGCATTTGCACACTTCAGAACCGCATAGGATAACTAACTAACTAGCCTGCTGCTGCTGCGAATTCTTAATTAATCCCGTACGCGCGCGTGCGCGTACAGCGAGTACGTATACGAGAGGGAAAGAGAAAAGTTCCCGGGAAATCCACCCTACGCAATCCCTTGCGTTGCTTTCGAATTCCACTCCTTATTCGTGTATATGCAAGTTATCTGCGTATGTATACACCATTACAAGCGCGAATTTGGATCTCAATAGGACAGGTGTGTATGTTAGTATGGCGTTGGAGATATAGAGATAGATATAGACAGTTGTTCGTAATAGGGTTGAGGAACGAGTGGTGTTCTTTTTTTTTTGGAGTCGGGCGTAGAAGGTGCGGTGGTGTTGCGAGGTGAACGAAGGTACGATGGGTGTGGTTGTTGGTATAATTAACGTGGGGTTCCAATTCGTTCAAGTTGTTTTGAGGGTTCCTATTGAAATGAAATTACTTATTTTATGTGTAATTTCAATGATTTCGCGCATGCTTCAACATATACATGCTTCTATAAATAAGAGTATATAATAAACAACAATGGTGTTTATCAACGATCATATATAATATTCTAATTAATTAACATCGCTACTGTAATTATGTGGTTAATGAATTACGTTACAATCATAAGCCGCATATACAATGTATGCATCAATTATTCATTAATACAAGTAAAATATATCAGCATATTTTGCTCGTACAATAATTTACTTTATATACCATCGTTCATATACA
Source organism: Torymus texanus (assembly GCA_036873485.1). NCBI lineage: Eukaryota > Metazoa > Arthropoda > Insecta > Hymenoptera > Torymidae > Torymus > Torymus texanus. The sequence goes on along the minus strand of JAYJLV010110995.1, from coordinate 2,175 downwards.
TTTAAGATGCTGTCGATAAAAAAAAAGCCGATTCAAAATCGTACCATACATGATAATCGTAGCTAATACATTACAGCTCGAAAATCTAAACGTATATACGCCTTCTGAGCACCGCCTACCGTATATACACACCGATTCTATATAAATGCTTAGCATGTAGACGATACTTCGGCTTTGAATCACTCTCTACCTCGCCACGAAGTATCAATGACTCTCCGACTGATTCATACATCATGCATCTATACATACACACACACACATAAGCCTATATTTACCAGTTCAAGAGAAAACCCATAAAAAAAACATCCTAAACCACCGCTTGTCCTATAACATCTTAATGATTCTCCGTCAACGGTAAAAAAAAAGAAATCTCCCTTAAAGTATACCTCGATATATACATGTATACAGTCCCGCTCGGAAAAATCAAGTCCTTCCACCTGTCCCTATTGCTTACACCGACATCGGTTCCCATCTAATTTCCACTTTCCCGTATATCCATATACACACATACACACACACGTATATACGATCATCATCACCTTGTGTACCTATACCCATATTTTGATTCATACCGCGTTTATTACATATATATATATATATACACACATGCGACGACGACGACGACGACGGTGGCAGTGGCAGCACAGGGTATATATATACGGTATGAACTCGCCGAACGGGAAACCGTTAAACGCCAGCAGGCACGATATATTCAGCTCGCGCGCGCACCTCCACTGCCCCGCCGAGAGCGCGACCTTCGCCGCGTGGTAAAAAGCCAGCCACCTTCTCTCTCTCTCTCTCTCTCTTGCTTTCGCGAATGTCTTGGTTCTCTTTCTTTCTCTCTCTCTCTCTTTCTCGTCGTGTTCCGGGAGAACCGGGCATGCATGCGTGGTAAATATACTAGGCGCGAGCTCGCTCGCGTGTACAGTGTGTAAAGACGACTCACGTTTGTATATTTCGGAGCGCAGGGTGTAGGTTGGTAGGTAGTGTACAGTACAGTATATACACTGTTCCCCTTACAGCAGCAGCAGCAGCAGCAGCAGCAGTGCACGTATACGTACGACGACCACTACTATACTACTGCTTATACACCTTGGTTGCCGGACAGCAGTAGCAACAGCAGCACACCTGATTCCCGCACTAACAGAGTGGTAGTACCTTTCGCGCTTGTATTTATCCTCATACGTATGTCGTATAGTATCACTGATATAATAAAGCACAAATATATATTTATATATACATCTAATAATATACAAACTCCACGCACAGTTACACCATGTACACTCTTACAATTGTATATAATATGTATGTATATACTCTAAGCCACGCACGTGTATATATAATATGTCGCACTTTGTTATGATAACACACGCGTACTTTGCTATTTCGTTTTACTTTCTTTTATTTTATTTTTCTTTTATTAACGAAGAAAATAACTTACGAGGTATATATGTAAGTGCAGTACAGAGAAAACGAAGCAAAGAGCACACGTATCATGTATATACGTATACCGCGCGAGTGAGGCGACGCGAGCCGACTGCCGTATCGTCGCTCTTGCGCGCGCGAACGAACGAACGAAGCGGCGCGGAATTTCGAGCGAGCCTCGTGCGGTGACCGTAAGCGGCGCTCTATAGTGTGATATGATGGTGGCTGCGGCTGCGCGTGCGCGATCATATATAGGTATATATATAAGGTAGATATGGGCTTTGAATTTTGTGGAAAGTTCTAAGCAGTTATAAGTATACTTGTAGAATATATGGGAAGAACCAAAGAGAGAGAGAGAGAGAGCGAGAGAGGATTGATTTTGAGGCGATGATATAAGTCGGTGTGGAGGAAAGGGTAATGCGGTGTGGAATGATGATCGATAATTTTTATCTTTTTTTTGCTTTGCAGGGTACGGTGGAATTTTGTCATTACCGCGTGTATATTATATTATATGGTATCGGAAAGATACTTTTTATTGAGGCTTGTAAAATATAAAACAAGGCTAGATGTATCACATGATAATTTTCAAATTTCGGGTGCAGGATAAACAGTCTATGCGACTTGTTTAGCCTGATGCGCGCACTTCGCAGCCACTATAAACTCTCTAAATCATATATCGAATATATTGTACAATAACTTGGACCTTAGCAAACCAACGCTTGTAACTTTTCTGGATTTAGCCAAAGCTTT